>BLKR01008999.1:0-294050 GCA_011170035.1 Teleogryllus occipitalis | reverse complement strand
CGGCGTCCCAAGACATCGACAGCTGCCTGGCGCCCACGCTCGAACCATGGCGGCAAAATGCCACGGCACTTCTTGGAGCGCACATTTGGAAGTGAAGCAATGAAAGCACATGCTCGTTGGTGAAACTAAACGGTGAAACTAAAGATGTTGAATGTGCTTTGGATCGAATAAGTTATTTATAAACTATTTACTATGCGTGAAGAAGAGCTGTGTACCGAAAAGAACAAAATTCCTGAAAGGAATTGTTTGGAGTACGTAGCGCTCTGAAATAATAGTTGGTGTTCCTTTTCTAGTTTTTCAGAGGAATAACTGTGTTAACAGTGTTTTCATGAAACACTGTCTCTACTGTAAGTCACGATATTTTAAAATAATCTGTAGAGGGATTATGGTAATCACCATCCTATCTGAGAAGCTTATTTGGATATACTATTGCTTTTTCGTAGAGGAAATTTTGTATTGCAGAATAACTAAATATGAAAATGTCATAGTGCACTCCCCTCACTTACACGACTGACAAAGAAGAATATAGGTAATACGATATTCTAAAAGTAACAAGAGTACAATAATACTTGTGTAAACTTTTTACCAAATAACGAAAATCAGGCAATGATATCGGATGTTTTTTTAAATAAAAAATATAAAAAATAGAAAAAGAGAGAAGAGATTAGGGAGTGATTTCAGTTGTAAAAGTCATTTTAAGTTAGTTTTGTCGAAACCAGACCTTTGGAGCTTCAGACATCTGTATTAGTGCAATGGGGAGTGTGTTGCGTTAACTGTAAAGGTATTTAAAATGAGGTGGTAGTGACTATGCACTTTAAACAAAGAGCTTCGAACTACCGCACGTTCATTTTCCAATTTGTTAAAATTTCATTATCTAACATCATCATCATCATCTTCATCATATAAAAATCTCTTTATCTAACATAAGGACATTCTATCTTTTTCATTTTTTTTCTTCCTCGTTGAAATGCCAATTGAAAATCACAACAGAATTTAAGTACTCGAGTCGTACACATAACATCGAAATAAAATATAATTATTGACGAATGTGCAGGCTTTGAAAACGTGTCCTAGGGCTATTACTGAAAATTGCGAACAAGTTTTTGAGACTTACATTCGTCGACACACGATCTTAGTCATTTTAATTCACTGTTTATGTCTTCCCCTGCCTGAGATTTTACAGATACTCATTAGAACGGGAATTATTTTGAATTGTTTTTTTTTTTTCAGGCACTTAGCCAGAGTTGTGTTTACATGCCACAAGCATGTATTACCAACCTAAGGTTTTTCCGCTTTTTGAAATCAATCCACAGCAGCCTTGGAGGGTAGGGGTTGAACTCGTGAACTCGAGTTTTAAAAGTATTTTCACCAACTCCCACATCATCACGACTCACTTCATTCAAAGAAAACAACCACAGGAATTCACCTTAGTTCAAAAATTATATTTAGTACCATCAACGCACATCGAAAATGCCAAGTAGCGGCGAGCACATCGCACGTGAAATTGGTGAAATGACGGTGATTTGCCTGACAGGGCGGACAGACGTCGCATGGCGTCGCCCCGAGCGAGCGATCAATGCGCTGCCAAGCGGTTAGTGGCAGGTAACACGCCCGACGTGACCCATTCGTGATCGTGCTCCGGAGTACCGCCGCGGCGCGCCTCGCCCTCCCGCTTTGGACCCCTGACGCTGCATGCGACCCGGGCATCTGCCGGCCACTGCCCATTGCGCTACGCCACGCGGCTCTGGGCATCGGAGCACCGCGTGGGAATCCTCCCGTAGTAATCGGGTAACCTGCGTGTAACCGTGCATCTCTCCTACGGTTACTTTCAAAAAGATCTCTTCCGGTTGTCCTTTGGCGGAATGTGAAGGGTCATTCAAGACTACTGGCGAAGAACTGACTGTTACTTCTCTTCTTCTCTTTTTCAGAAAAAAATCTAGTGGTGCTAAATCAGCACGTACTTTCTCGTCCATATTTTTACGCAAAATTACGCGAAAAATACTCAAATTTTCGAAAAATTTTGCATGACCTTATTTCAAAATCTATCTTAAGGAACAGATTTCATTAAGGGAAAAAATGTCCGAGAGTAGGGAAGTCCTGCAACTGTGTTATGTTTATTTTTTATTAGGAATTATTTTATTTTTCATTGCACGCAATATAAAAAGGAGAAAATACGACCGAAGGCACCAATCTAAGATAGCGGCTAAGTACATTTTCTTCCGTTAGCAGCTTTGGGGCCGATTCTCCGCAGCCTTAGGACTGGATAGCTTAAAGAAGCAATCTTAAATATTCCTTACTTTCAGCCAACATTTATTGGCTTCAATATTAGAAAGAAAGCAGTTGGGAAACTAAGAATGTATTTGGACTCGTGAATACTATCCAAACTTTTTGAACCATTATTTTTAAAGCAAAATAGCTTAATACTGGAGCTTAACTTGGAACGTTTCTGATAACTAATTCTACGCAGCTACACCTAAAAAAATGTATTCTGTCAGAATCCAAACGTATGGAATAGAATATCAATTACTACGAGTGATGCCTTTAATTTTCTTAGGACTACATTAACGTATTCTTTTTTGAGCTGTAAGTGTATTTACAACCTGAAAATGTGAGCCATCGAGAATCCATAAAACGTTCCTAATAATTCATCATGTATGTAATTTAACCTGACGGACGCATATATGATTTAACCCTAAAAATAGAAATGGTTTGCAGGAAATCAGAAAAGAAATTATTATTATTATTATTATTATTATTATTATTATTATTATTATTATTATTATTATTGGTACTTTAAGCAATATTACTACATAATTCATCGTATTGCACTGTGGCGGAGACATTTTTTCTTATAAAACACAACGTTGAACATGTCAATATTTGAGCGGAGAAACTGACGTGCATTTCCCACGATTACAAGTAGTTCGTAAAACTAAATCACCATTATTATTTTCATCGTTAACTCTATTCAAATATATTGGTACCATCTCAGTACCTCTCCAGTGATGAACGCCTCTCCCTCCGACCCCTCCCCCTTCATCCCCCACCCGCGCCGCGTCCCCCAGGCCGTCAATTGCCTGCCGCGCCGCGCCGTGCCGAGGCGGGCGGCCCGCGGCGCGCGAGGCGCGTGGGGATGCGCGGCGCGTCCGCACGCCCTCAATTCCTGACCCGGGGGCAGGGCGGGCACGCCGCACCTGCAGGCACGCGGCCACCCCCGCCCCGCCCCGCCCGCGTGCCCCACGGCCGCGCCCGCCAGGCCTATATTACGCGTCCTCCCACTGCGCTCCCCCACACGGAACACAAGACGCGCGCCCGCCCCTCCCCCTGCCGCGGGCCACGCCCCCGCCCGCTTGCGCATCCGGTTGACACCCTTCTCGCAAGCGCGCTCTTCGCTGATAGCACTTGGACTAGCAATAATAAAAAGTGTTATAATAATGAAGCAATAATGATAATAATATCAATAACCATAATAACGCTGGTAAACAATGACTTTGTTTCATAAACAATTTCTGGTGTTTCTTATGTATTTTCATCTGCTGATTCCAAAAATCAATGTTCCATCACCCTCCATTTTTTTTGTAATTTTGAAAATATTTTTCCCTGTCCATTAACATTTGATACGATTCTGATTAGAAGGAATATTTAACATTTAAATTTTATTTCATTGTTTCAACAATAGATATATAACGTGTGGTGATTGTTACCTTGAATTCACGAGTTACAACAATGATAATGACATTCCTCTACAAAACTATGATTTAAGGTGAAGTTTGCAGATGAATCGGTTTTTTAATAGAGAGAAGCTAATACTGTGCTCTCTTTCGTTGTCAATTCGATTGTGATAGAAGTGTGTAATACCGTCTACTGCATTATATGGTGTAATGTAGAAGTGCTGTGGTATAATGTGGGATATGGTGTAATGTAGATGGTGTATCAAACAAATATGTTGGCAGACTACTGTTTGACACTGAAAAGAGATGTTCCTCAAGCGAAGTACAGTCGAAAATCTAATTCACATTTAGGTGAGTAAATGTAATGTCAGCTAAGAGATCATAACGTAGTGTATAGACACAAGAAATGTTTTTGATGTGATTGCTCGAAAACTCTGGGTGATGAAAAAGATTTGAAATAAGCACAAAACTGTAGATCACAAATACCTACTGTTTCTCTTATCACATTAAAAAGTTCAAATTTTGTCGGCCAGTGAGATTAGAGGCCGGAAAAATATGTAGAATGAAACGTCAAAATATGTACACAAATAGGTAATGAAAACGGTAAAAATATCTAATAAATATGTAAAGTTGAATACAATATGCAATATTAAAATACACTTATTATGAAACACATTTTTAGAATACGAAATTACATTTATAATATATTTCCTAATCAAATTTTAAAAATAATACAAACGTTTTAAAAATAATTTGGAGATCATAATTTGATACACAATTTGCACCATACAACTTTCCTGTCAGTAGTAAAAACTTCATCAATTGCTATCCAGGATCGTAGTTTAGCAGCCAGACTAAACGTAATAACGTATAAACTGGCGATATCTACGACCAGCAAACAATCACGGCAGTGTGCAGCACCCTCATCGAAGTTACACATCGGAGATGGCCAACATTTGTTTGGGAAATTAAGGTTAAAGTTCACAAAACCCTGCGTCAGTGATTCTTTTCACTCCTAATGGTGAAATGATCTCAGTCGTTGACGCGCTCTTCCCGTCACTGAGATAAGACAGATAAGACTTCGAATGCTTAGGCACTAAAAAATCGTCTTTTACACACGCCTAAAAACACACTAAAAGTGTCAAGAATAAGGGGGAAAAAGGCACTGTCGTAAGTTACATACACAAAATGAAAAAATATTTTGTAATTTTTGTCTATTTTATTTTATAAACTTACAAATAAATGCAAAAAAAAAAAACGTTCGTATATTTTAATGTAAACTTTGATTTACATTTTTACACCTTTTCTACATATTATACTTAATAGTTTGTATTGCAATATATCACCAGTAAATTTTCAAGGATCACGGTTACAAATTTGCGACGATTGGGAGACAAAATCAGTTTGAATGCGAAGAAGGATCTCTTAACATCTACTGATGTCACTGACATAAATTTTAGAAGTCCAACATTAGCAACACTGAAACCTTCTGGGAATTTACATTTATTTCCACTTAAAATTTCGGTGTCCTCGGTGTAATGTCAACCGACCATGTTCTCATAACATGTCTGACATTTATGAAATAGGGAAAAGGAGAAAAATCTGTTGGTACATTTTTAGGAATGTGTATAAAAATAATACATAAAAGACAAATGAGTTCAATAATCGTAAAAAAAGCTATTTATGCAAAAAAGGCAATTTTGCTAAAAAATGCAAAAATAAGCATTTTAAAACATCGTCGTATTTCATAATTTGTCATGATTCGTGCACTTACATTATCAACCTTTAAATAAGTTCCCTAGAATAAAATAGGCATTTCCATAAACATCCGATGTCTAGAGACAACTGAAGGAGGCGCGCTGGACAGTGAGAACTTCTGACCATGGCTTTACATAGCGTACTTCGAGTAGACAACACGCAGTAATAATGTAGGGGGGATGATGATTTTTTTATAAGAAATATTTCTTTTCATAAAAATATGTAATGAAATTAATAGAATAAAAATATATTTTGTGGACAAAATAAAGTTTGTAGCAAAATATGTAATATTATTACGCAATATGTAAAAATATGTAACGAAAAAATTGGATTTTGTGTTACGACGACGATAATTCGCTAGGATCAGTATTTTGAGAATGATCAGTAGAAAGACAAAAAATACGTAATTACATAAAAATCAGGTCTTTAGTTATAATGGTATAATTACTATTACTATGCTATTTGTTCCAGCATCGCAGTTATTATAATCACGTCCGTCTCCTAAAGAATATTTTACAAAGTTTATCTTTGACTTTGCTCGCGTCCACTACAAACTGTACTTTCATTCTGCAAGCATTCCACCACGAAATCTAATGATATTCTATTCTAAAAAATGTTGGCATAACTACCACGTCACCTTTTTATTTCTTTTGTTCTGACGTAACTCTAATTAAATTCATTGTATATACATCGTCTCTTGACAGTCGTTCTTCCCTTTTTTCTTCATTATTTGTCACTAAAAGGTTTTCTACTTGGTTGGCGTGTTTCTCTTGACACAATATTTTAAAAAATATTAAAATTTTATTTTCTAACTACAGTTTGTAGTTTAATAAGGCTAGCTTCAACTAATAGTTCTGATGACAACGTCAAGAATATCATGTCTCTCCCAACGTCGTTTGCACGAGTCCCAAAATTCACATATCAACATTAGTGTTCACTTTCGATTGGGGCAAAATATGTCTACCATATTGCTTGTTGACAAATTGAAATTTCTTGTGCCACTTTCATTTCTGACCCCAATTATTAATAAAGTTATGTTGTAGATTTTATAAGTCAAAATTTTCATGAGATATTCGGTATATCTCAATATCAAGAAAAATTTGATATATTAATACCATAATATATCATGTTCATAACTCCTCTATCATAATAAACCTTTCCTCCAATCATCAGATAGTCGCAAAAGCCACACTTTCAGTCTCTCCAGACTTTTTTCGATATTTCCATCTTAGTGTGGATCTTCCTACGACTCTCTTTCCAATCAGATTAAATAATAAACTGATAATAACTAGGGGCGGATTTTGATGACCTAAAACATTGCCAAAAATTATCAATAAAATGCTCTTAAAATGCTTTAAAAATTCCCTAAAACAAAAGTAACCAAAGTAAAAATGTAAAAATATTATCAAAAACATTTCGGAAGAACAACTCAAGCTGTTGGATAAGTTACTGATGTAATCGAGATTCTTCCATTCGTTCGAGTGAACTCAGCTTGTAAACGTTTGGTTTGGAGGGTTTTTTACCAGGAAATCTCTGTCTTTAGTTATCCCGAAATTGGCCAAACCGGCAATGGCGCCGATATGTCACAAGAATTATATACGTCTGTCAAAACAATTTCTGAGCGAACAAATCGAATACGCTACTGAGTAATTCTGTGAAGAACATTTGTTGCATCTCGCAAATATTATTTGAAGCAAGTACCATTTAAAATGACATGAAAAAAAACATGACATGAAATCAGCAAAAAATGCATTAAAATGACGGAAAAGGGTAAAAAATTTTAGTCGGAATTTAGTCGAAATCGACAAAAAATGCAAAATAATGACATATAAAAATGGATAACTTCCTTTTGTTATAGCATAAAATGAATTTATAAACTAAATGACATTGTTCTAAAGTGAAAAGAAAAAAATGACATTTCATTAAAATCCGCCCCATAATAATAGCATATTACAAGTACTATATAACTAATTCAATTATAATTCTTTATATTTTTCTTTAGCTATTTGTTCCAAATCAGAAAGAAAAGTGATTGTCTAGCATACTCTGAAGTTCCTGTGGCAATTAATTATATTTCCGGCTCCTTTAATCCCACCAATTTCCACCACAAACAAGTGGTCGCTTTGGCCGGTCTTACGCTCCCACCCAACGTTTAACCACAAAAATCTCGCGTGCGAAACTCATAACCCATCAACAGTCCAGAACACCACCAAAAAGGAAGCTGTTACGAAGTAGTAATTTACGTAACTAGGGCGCGAAACAGGTGCTTCACGCACGAGTCGCGTTTGTTGCCCTAGCGTAGCGAGGACGACAAAGAGACGAGTGCGGGAATCAGCTCGCACCCGTGTTGCATATACTATTTTTAACACGCCGTGAGCGAAACGCAATGCAGCAAGTAAAGGAATATAAATTCAGTTTCAAATAACTGTAAATACATTATGCTTAATTCAAAATATTTATTGTAGCATACAGATTACATTTTTCAATTCCTTCCCTTCAGTATGCATCAGATACACCAATCACTAGAATCTACAAACAAACAAAAAAGTTTGAAAATCAATGCATTAATTATATATAACAAAATGCGCATTTATAGTACATGAATAAAACGCACTTTGTGCAATAAACATATTTTATTTGAAGCCTCGTTGCAGAATTTCGATACTTCAGTTGGTATGAACACTTTGGATTTCTTCCGCTTCTGGTTCTGACTTTTTCTCTTCAAAAAATCTTACACAATTCTATAAGAACCGATATTAACGTTCTCGTAAATATTAATGGTGGCGTTTAACAAACGTTTGGTGCATCACTTCTGTGTAAATTCTTTGCATGCTGAGGTGTATTGTCGTCTTGATTGCTCAGGCAGCAAATTTATTTTAATCTTATTTGCCATTTCAGCAAAATTCTTCGACACCGATTCTTCCAAAATCACTTTCTGAAGTCATAGTTTACCTTACTTGTACAAAAGGAAATAAATTCCAGTCACTAGAACAACTGTGAATCGTTACAGATGTTTCGCACACTGTCACAAAATTAGCTTTTTCGCACACGGAAAACAAACACGAGAAACCACGTTTCGCGCACGATGTTTTAAAATAAAAATATAGAACTTGGTTGAGTACGAGTTGTTATGGAGGCGAATTTGTTTTGAGAGTAACTAGCAATAGTTCGAAAGATATGGACACATGATGATTAAGTCCTGATATTTAAAAAGGAACACTTGTTGAAATGTCCAATTAGTAGTGTCTTCAACTATTTAGAAAATTTGTGAAACCTTGAGTAAGTTATTAGGTATAATTAATCGGTGATTCAAGAACACAGAACAATATATCCGCGAACGCTGAGCAGGTAACAGTTTGCCGATTGATTAGCCATCCAGTACTTTTGAACAATATATTCTCTTTGTGTTGGAACATAAATCGTTTTATTTGACAATCCTCAAGAAAGAGGAGAAGGACAGCGAGATGGAGTAAGAGGAAAGCTGCGACAGCTGAAATTGTTGGAAATACGAGTACCTCAGTTCCTACCGCCCTACAAAATATGGAAATAGTCCACAATAAAGTCCTTACGAAGGCAGAGAAAGCTCCATAATTTATACCTTTCGATCGAATTCCCAGAGAACTCCAAATCGATACCGTTCTAGATAATATAAAAAAGTAACAAATAATTTATATTCTTTCCTCGCCTCATTTCATCTCGGTCATAAATTCCATCTAGGATCTAGGCCGAACAGAAACAATTTCCAATTGGAATCAAATCCAAATTTCCCAAAGATATGCTTAAACCACCCTAAATTAATAATTTCGTAGAGAATCTTTCCCTTTTCCATTCCAATTGCCCGACAGAGCAATCATAACAGTTTATCACCAAAAACCAAAATTTCAAATTCAATAGCTTCTAAACAAAACTAACTAATTAAATGACCCACAGTAAATACATCTCAATTTGTCAAGGAATGGCTAAATCCTTAAAAACAAGTGAGCATGTAAAACTGAAATCCCTGGAAAGACCGCAGGTCGAACGAGAAGAAATAAATATTCAAATAAATAAATAAGTAAATAAATTAATAAGAAAATAAATAAGTAAATAAATTAATAAGTAAACAAGTAAATAAATAAATTAAAAGGAAATACCAAGATCGCGACGCCTACGTGAGCAAACACTGTAGCGGGACGACGTTCATAGATTCGTAACAGAAGCTGCGGAGGTTCGACGCCCTGGCTCTCGGGGCGCCGCCCACGCGCCAATCGCCCGCGCCTTCCCGCATGCGCGTGGTGTCGTGGGCGGGCGTGCGTCCAAGGCGACGGGCGTGCGACCCGTGCGCGTCGTCCAAGGCGGAAGCGGCGCTGGCCGTTGCCCAGCTGCGAGCGCATCGGTGTCAACGACTGCGCCCCGACGCACGGCACGGCCCGGCACGGCTCGGCACGGCGCCCGCGTGCTACCAGCCGCACTCAATGTCACGGGCGCGGGGCCGCGCGGGCGACGCGCCAGGCCGCGATCGAGGCCGTGCGATGACACCGATGATGTCACACGGAGCAGTCGCGCCATGCAGTCGTTAGACACTGACTTCTACAATACCGCACGAGACGATCGGCACGAGAGTTAACACAAAATCCGTTACATGGCAACCCAATATGATGTTCTTTTTCGCACGCTTCGACGACATGAAGCGTTTGGCCAAGAAAACAGAAAATTAGACGTCGTGATGTTATACTTGGGTTTTTTCGTAACGTGGCGGATGACATTAGGTCATTTTACACCCCCCCCCCATAAAATGAACCTTTTTAATTATTTCGAGAACGTCCTTCTCAACGGGGCTTATGGCCTCAAACATGTGCTTATCACTGTTATAAAGATTCATTTTATAAAGCAGGAGATGTAAAAATGACCATACCATCGGCCATGTTACGAAAACCCAAGTATATGTCACGATTTCAAGTGTGTGTTGTTTGTTGACAGGCACACTTATGATATTATTAAATCTGGTTCCACTTTCATTATTATTAGGCATCCAGTAAACACACTGCAGTGCCTCTGGCTGGAAGGTTTTAGGGCTGATAGTCCTGCCATTGGCAGGGTTTTTAACACTTGCTACACAGCTACATCGAACTCAGTTGCTGTCTGAATGAGAATATTTGCGGTTCGCTTCTATAATCGGTAGTTTTCCGTGGGTTCTTTAATTAACACCAACCGAATGCCAAGAAGTACCCTAACAAACGGGCCACGGACTGCAAGCGATATTTCCTTTCTCTTCCTTAACCTATCATCACTTTGGTCTTACACACGCTTACACTTACATGCTCTTCACTACCATACATGTCGCGAGTACTGGGAATACCACTCGCGAGCTTAAAGCTTGTTCCGGCTGAGGCGAGCCCCTGCTGGTGAAAGATACCTGAATGGGGAAAACCCACCAGCGGATGTGAAGGTCGGTGCCGTATCTCACCATGTGGACAACACCGCCCCCTTCCGTGGAAAGCACATGAACTGCACTTACGGGGCAAATAAAGATAGCCGTTGTCAAGCCTGGAAACTTGAAATAATCAGTACTTGATAAAACAAAAAACGCAATTTTAAATATGTTGTATTTTGGAAGTATTTGTGTAAGTGAATATCTGTTTGAATTGTATTATTAATAAGCAAATAATAGATACAAGTATGAATGAAATTAATGGTGACGAGTAATTGTGCATCTTACACAAAGTAATAGAAGGTATACGCAAGATGAATCGCAGATAATATTTGTAAAGAAAAACGTAACGTCGCCTGGATATAATGGAGACAGAACGATTTTTTTGAATTATTTATTTAAGGTCACCCTATAAACAGCTAGGTCATTGGCGAACACAGTTACAAAAATACAGTATTTACAAATTCACATACTAGTTACACATTTTCATGGGAAACACATACACAAATTCTAAATCTAGATGTTATACATAGGGCAGACAATTGTTGCACGTAGATGTTAATACATAGGGCAGTCATTAGCCAAATACTATTTAGCATATTAAATTTGGTGAGGCGTTCTATAATTTTCTTTTGACCGGGATAAGAATTGAATAAACAGTAGAGATTATCATTGATGTTAAGGTTTGTTCTCACAGTCGCCATCACGTGGCAATGAACTATAATATGCTTTGTGGAAACTGGGAGTCCGCAATTTGGGCAAGGATCAGGAGTAGCCTTTTTAATTAGGTAGCTGTGACTGAGTTTAAAATGTTCTATACGGAGTCTGGTTATAACCACTTGATGTCTTCTGCTAAGTCTAATGGAAGTGATGTGAGATTCTTCGATATTCTTCCTAACTGCTTGTAATATGGAAGGCAAATATTGTATATAATTGGAAGGCAAATTATTTGGAAGGCAAATAATTTGGAAGGTAATTTGGAAGACGGAACGATTGTGCAACAGTATTATCACTGAATTAGTCACAAACTTGCCATTAATATTTTACTGTTACGTATGAACAACTGTAATAATCTAATTCTTGACATGCATACCACTTCACCACTTAGGCATTCAGTAATTTCTCCCCATTTTACTTTTCCTGACCTTTCTTCTCTTAATTTCTGGTAATTAGGTCAGCTCTCAGAGTTTTAAAGTTCTTTCGTTTTCTTCATTCATAAAGACAATTTAACAAAGGATTAATGTTCCAGGACTTTTGTTATTCTCTTTGCGTCCGAGTTTTCACGCAAAATGTTAGATGCTGATTTACGTCTAGAAATTTAAGATTTTTACGCTCAATTAGTTTGGGTGCAATTTTTCCGCGCAAGAGACACATTCGTATTTAGAATCCATGAATATTAATCTCAGTTGGCGCGTGGATATTCGATCTCAAGGCATCGTGCCAGCATCACAGGCTCTTGGCCACGGGCGCAGTCACGCATAAGAATGGGCGCATTTTCAATGAAATTGTCGAGAAATTCCTTACATTTTGTGACTTTTCGCCACCTTGCTCTAAGTAACAACATCGAAGTTCATATTTCAATTAGAAAATTACCTGGACAGAAGGAGAGAATTGAAGAGAATGTATTGTAACATTCTTCTCAGGTAACAATCGACAGGAAGACAAATAGGCACATTAGGAATGACTTCCCTACAAATAAATAAGACAGTCATAAAACCGTTGGTATTTTTCATGTAAACAAAATGGAGTTGGCAAGAATAAATAGGATTTGTTGAACAGTTACGAACATGAAATCGATGTCTCTGATGATTCTTTGAATCATTTCTCTACATTACTGTTGACACGTTATAGCAATCTAGGTTTCATTTCAAAATATCGATGAATCAATGAAGATTTGCTGATAGTACTATTCATCAGCATCTTATAATTGCATGTGTGCAAGCAACATTTCTCAACAAAATATCTCCCTAATCATCACCTCCCGCACGCGCCATCAGAATTCAAGTGTGCTCAGAGGACTAGACTGCGTGCCTGGCAGAGCGCCGGCGAAGGGGTCAACGCAGGCCGTGGGGGCGATGTGTTCCGCGCCCCCGCCCACGGGTTGGATGCGCTCAATGCGAGCAGGCGACCGCCGTCCCCACAACCACCCTGCCTCCTCCGCTACCACAAACAACACTCAACCTACACCATCTACTTTACCTCCACTCCGCCACTAGAACTGCCATCTCCGCTTCCATTGCCGCCGCCCCGCCGCCCCGCCGCCCCGCCGCCCCGCCGCCCCGCCGCCCCGCCGCCCCGCCGCCCCGCCGCCCCGCCGCCCCGCCGCCCCGCCGCCCCGCCTCCGCCGCCCCGCCGACCTGCCGCCCCGCCACTTCGCTGCCTAGCCACCTCGCCTCCCCGCCGCCCCCGAATCTCCGCGAACCCGCTGTCCCGTTGCCCCGCTTACCCACCGCCCCCTTGGTCCTACCGTCCCACCACCCCGCCGCACCACTTCTCCGGCTGGCCCGCTGCCCCGCCACCTCGCCACCTCTCCAGCGCGCCTCTCCGCCTACCCGCAGCTCCCTCGGCCCCGTGCCTCTGCAAACCCGCTGCCCCCGCCACCCCACAGCCTTGCAGCACTGCCACCTCGTCTCCCCGCCGCCCCGCGTCTCCACGAACCCGCCACCCCGCTGCCGCCGCCGCCCCGCTGCCCCCGCCGTCCCACAGCCCCGCGGCCCCGCCGACCTGCCGTCCGGCCACCCCGCCGCTCCCACCCCCCCGTCCCGCCACCCCACCGTCCCGCTGCCCCGCCCCACCACCCTGCCGTCCCCGCCGGACCCGCCAGCCTCACCTCCCCGCCGCCCCCGCCTCCTCGCTGCTTTGCCAACCCGCTGACCTGCCGCCTCGCCACATCCCCCCCTCCACCCCCTGATCCCGCCGTCATCACCATTGCTGCCACCGTCGGCCTCGCAGCCGCCAACCGGGCTACCGGGACCGCCCTTTGTGCCCGGGCGACGCTACCTGTGCCGCTGCCATGGACGCCTACGCACCGCTGCCCTCTATTCTTTTCGCTCGTCGGAACGCGCGCTGCTGTTTAACCCTGCCATCGGAGGCTTTTGCTTTGCTTGTGAAAGGGTTTGTTCGTCTATTCACATCATCCGTGAGCTCACTGAAATAACGATTTCGTGTCTCATGATTAAAACGCATAATATCATTCAGGGTTGTTATGTCTAAGATAATAATGTTTAATAACTGAAAGACTTTTACATTAATTCTAATTAATTTGCTTAATTATTAAGCAAAAGAATAATTCAAAACGCAACAATAATGAGTTTGACATAGGGTTCACTATCATGGTTTTTATAGTTTAATGATCCTGTATAGAATACAAACATCATCTTTACGAATGACACTTGTTAAACGACTACTCACAAACAATGAAAATGACAAACTACCGAGTTACTCCCTTAAAACAAGAGAACAGAACGAAATTGAGGAGAAGTCACAGCGCCAATTCGTGATGCGAGTATCGTGTCGCAATTACGTAAGAACTCGAAAATGTGGACACCGAGTAACTATAAGCGATTACCGAAAAACAGTGATGTAGTAAACTGGATAGTTCATGGAGTGTTGAAATTAAAAACAAACTCCCGGCATTTTCAGAAAAATAAAACGATAACAACAAGGTAACAATGAAGGACAATGAAATAGCAGTCCGTGGAGAAAGGCATACTAGAATTCGTGCTTCTTGAATTTTGAATACATTATAAGAATATAGTTTTATTTAGCATTATATTCTGCTTTTTCATGTATCATTTATATAGTTTTGCAACATTTATGTAGTGAGTATTATTTTGTGGCCGAGAATTCATATATTGTGTCCTGGAATTTTCACAAGAAAGAACCCCCACCACAAAGTGAAAGGTCTTGCCCGGATAAATATATTGCAGTAGTAGTTATAATTATATGTGCAATTGAAAGTAAAACGTAACTCTTTACACTACGCACGTTTCATGTATATACAGTTTTCACACATCCATCAAAACTTGTATAATGTTTAACGAAGCAAAATGACACAATGAACAATGAAATGCAGTAATGAAATTGTTTGCTTCATTTATTCATTTGCGTAATGTCTTGTATTCGCAAATTTGTTGCAAATTAGTATTAAAAACAAGACCTAAAGAATACATCGAAAATAAAAGTCAATTGCATTTTTGCAAAATACATGTTTTCGTTGAATATCTTTTAAATGTTTTTTTCTCTATCCGATTACTCTTCAGAATTGATTTTTTAAACACTTTTAATTTAAGGGATATTTATATTTTTCATTGCCAGATTGTGCATAATTGCATCTCAATTATCTCTGATAATATTATTATTCTCTATATTGCTTATAGAATAATAATATTAATAAGAGAAAGTAGTAGGACCATAGAGGAAAGAAGATACTAAATAAAGAGAAAAAAATGCTAATTCCTAACTCAAAAATAGAACCCATTCTGTTGTGAAGACATACATAGGGAACGGAATATGCAACGGAAGAATACTAATAGAAGAGCCCTCGGTTCAATATTACACGCCCTACAATGGCTTCGCAGCACAGCACTTCTTGTTAAAGAACGATTTTCCTGAGGTTGAGCCAAAGTGACAGCTAATGCTGGCAACTTAACAGAAGGTTCTGTGGTCGTTGTGCCCTCGAGCCCATTAGACTCCCTTCCTGCATTCGTTCGTTTGCAGTTGGCTAACTTGTAAATAGCTTCGACACTTCCTTTCGTGATGTCTTGTCCGACAAAAATATAGTGCGCTGCGAGAAATAATTGATATTAGGAAGTGCAGTGTAATGTGCTCTTCTGTAAAAATTCTTTGTTTTTCTATAAATTACATTAAATTTACTTTTTATGTGGTAAATATGTTTATTTTAAAACCGAGACTTGAATGCGAGATGCGTACCGGTGCACGTGTTTACGGCTTAAAATCATTTTTTCTTCCTATTTACATTTGTGGCAGTTTTCTTTTACTGATTGTGAGAGCTTGTTAAGACATTTTCCACATACGTCATTAAATTTAAATATTTCCCGGACTCGTGTACGTGCATATACCTCAGCGAAACTCTTAGACTTCTGCATAGTGGTGTCTTCACGGGAGCCATAACCAAACACGTTACGACGCGACGGGGCGTGGCTGAATAGGTGTCGCGGCGGAGGGATGCTTGTCTGAATTACATGTGATGTTCAAATGTTTATTGTTGCATTGCGAGCTATCAACATAATTTCTGTTGTTGGCACTTACACCAGCAAGGAGCTACTGTGTTGTTGTCGTTTTTTTAATTTAAAAAAATTACTTTCCCCTCTTCAGAGCAACTGGAGAGGACGGAATTAATTCAAATGCTCGGATACATTCATCGCTTCAGCTATTTAAGCTTGTGAAGGGAGGGCTATAACAAATAAACTAACATAAAACTACTAACATGCATCTTTGAGCGTTGTCATCTTAATAACATCAGATCTGAGAATGATTGATAGATTGATTGATTGATGAAAAGTTCTTTATAATGTTCTTTTTATTTTTCTTCTTTTTCGTTCACACTCTCATTCATTCTTAATCAATATTTACAAACACATTCATTCACATATTCATACCACAAGTCATTTCGTTATTTTCACTGTACACCAATCATTTTTTTCGTCACGGCGCCATAACTCATCACGCGGATTCGCTGGTATAACGGCTAGGAATGTTGTACCCAAGTTTGCGGGTTCAAACCCGATTGAAGCCGTGGAGTTTTAAGGGTGAAGAAATTCTTCGTACGCCTTCCTTCGGAGGGGAAGTAAAGCCGACTGTCCCATGTAGTAGATTTACTGCATGTAAAAGATCCTCAAGCCTAAAAGAAGCCTCAGAGCTAAATTCAAATCGCCCATTTCGTCGCCCAATATACCTCCTTCTCCGCTAGATGGTGAAAGGAGCGTAGCGAAATTTGCGTTGTCAGACGGAAGAGCCGGCCTGATGGCCCGAGTCTCGCCTCTTAAAAGAAGGCATTAACTAAATAACTAACTTTACTCAAGCGCACTGCGGTGAGATGTTCCTGACGCACTGTATATCGTCGGGTCAGCCCATCCCTGCGGCAGCGGGAGTGGCGATTCCTAGTCGGGCGGCACTTGTAAGGGGTGAGCGAGGGGAGCCGAATGGCCAGCCGGATAGACATACGTACTAACGCGTCCTGGGGAGGAACAAGCAGGCAAAGGGCGCAAGGCAACCTGTCAGAACATTCCTGACATTCGAACATTTTTCTTTAAAAGAAAATTTACTCCTCTCCCTACTAGAACTGCGCAACCAAGCAGAGCGTAATTCCAAAAATATAATTAAAGGTTTGTGGAATCATACGTGTCGCAATTCACTGATTGTTTCCATCCTGTTATAGTCATTATTTAGTGTAGTGAATGTTTTATCGTGGTGAGTGGCGGTGTTCCTCCCCAGCAGAATGATGAGAACCGGCGCCAAGCTACACGTCGACTTAAAAGGTATTTATTCCTCCAGGTATTCCCCCCAGCAGTAGGGCAGCGTCCCAGCCAGGATTAGTTCTTAGCTCCCGACTGGTCTCCCGTTATGTATGGTAGTGTACGTGGTTCGTGTACGTGTGTCTAAGTAAGGGGAAACGATAGATAAAGGAAGAGGAAGGAAAGATCGCCTATGGTTCGGAGACAGTTTGTTAGAGTGATGCTCCGGCATTCGTCTGGTGATGATCGGAGAAACCACGAAAAACTATCGAACAGAGTACCAAATACGTCACCGTCGGGACTCGAATCCAAGGTCCTTCCGGCCAGAATCGCTGCAGAGATAGCGGGTCGAATCTAAACTCAGTCGGTGTCTCATTTAGTGGATTAAGAAAGATAGTTACATGAGAGACACGAAAATGGTTCTGAACTTCTAAGACATTTAGCTTCCGAGATATTCAGGATTGCAATGCGTATTGAAGCGAACGTGTGTTGCAGGTCGCATGTGCGCCTGCGAATTTCTTTATATTATCTTTAAAATTCTTAATTTATCATCTTATGTCTGTTTTTGTGTCCCCATGGCGTAATTTCCTAACCATCAACATCATCTTTATGGTGTTTTCTGTCAATGGCGATACCATCAATATCATCTTTATGGGGTCAAAAATGTACAAATCCTTGATATTTCCTTAGCGCATTAAAATTGAAGGGATATTGAAAAATTATTTCGAAATAATTTAAATTCCATGCTTCTTGATTTGTGCGCTCTTTTAGAAGCATAATCACATACTAGTGTAAAAGAGATTTCCCGGACCTTCAGAATGCTTCATTATTTCAATCAATACTCTGCTAGAGCAATGTTTGGGACGCAGATTTCACAAGATTGTTGAATGTACATTGTTTTTCTGGAAAGTTTCTGATTCAAATGCCATTTCAAAATCTTTAAAGTTTAGAAATCAATCCTTGTCAATATTGGTATGCAATTCAAAGAACAAGTAAATAATTATTTTTGTTTTTTGTTTATGGAAGTGATGGGCATTATGGTTAGTTGTTTTGTTCTGGAATTTAATTTAGTACATGGGGCGATGTAATACTTTTCAAAGAATGTGAATGATGCATTTTCAATGAATTGTCAGGCGAAATGATTGGAAGTGAAGCAGACAATGTGAATTAAGAAATTAATATTTTTGGGGATATTCTATTTGACTTATCTTTAATTACTAACATTTTTAAAGAAAGATATATTTTCCAAACAAATATAATTAGAGACTCAATGCAAAATTGAAGTTAATAATATATTGTGATAACGTGTGATACTGATATTAGCAGTCTCAACTGGCACGTTTAGTGGTGATGTGTAAATGATTTAAAGACTGCATTTGAGTTTGTGGGAAGTAATGGTCTCTCTTGTTTGTGGTGTGGACTCGTGTGATCGTTGACAAGTGTTTGACATTTTGCTGTTTCATTGAGAGCTTCACAGTTACTGTCGAAAGCACAGAAGTTGTACCAACTTGCCAAAGGGCTGTATTTATGCATGTCTCTATGACAATTAGGTGACGTGTACCTTTGGGAAATATTCGCACCCCCTCTTGATTGGAATTTGTATGTGAATTTTTGGGTTGGTAATTGGTTTCTCATGGATTTAACAGAGGATAATATCAACAACAAAAATCATGACATTAAACAGATTTTCATGAATTATTCCCACGTAAAGAGGAAACGAATAATATGAATTATATGGTGTAAAATGATATTTTAATTACTTTTACAAAAAAGACTAGTCTTAATTACTACAATCATTTTATATTCCATTTTTTACATAGAAATGTTTTGAAAACAAGAAAAATATAAATATGAATAATAAATTTATACATTAGCTCAGAGAAATAATTTTAACAATTTTAATAAAAATCTAATTCATGTCAATAATATTGCACTATTTTTAATGAATACATTTTATAAACTTTCACGTAACGAAAATACAAATTGATTTCAATTAATTTAGTTTGAAACATTTGATTATTTTTGAAATATATTAATCAAATGCCTGTTCTTGTTTAGACAATCGTTTAAATATAAGAAATATTTCAAATAAATCATTAATTAATTTGCCTTCCTGTTTCACAACATTCCGGGAGCCTTGGTTTACTCTCAACTTCAAGATATGTACAATTTTACTGTATTACATGAAAATATGTGAAATAATCTTAAATGAACATAATATAGTAGAGAAATATTGGTATTAATAATGCAATAGTTTTAACAAAATTTTAATTAATTTCATGTAATACTTAAAATATTGTAAAATTTAGATTACTTCCAGGAGGAAATCCAAGATTTCGAAATATTGCCAAGAAAGAAAATAGAAGACAAACTAATTAATTAGTGATGTGTAATATTTCTTATATTTAAATCGTTGTCGAAAAAAGATCGTTTTCCGTAATCCTTTCAAACAATTTAACAGTTATGAATTTTGACTCTGTGTTGAATATAACACAAATAGTTGAGACTTGATACTCTGATAGACGATTTCAAAATACTCGCATGTGAATTATCGATTGCACGTGATACTGTCGACTGTGTGCATCCGATTAGAATGAAAATTCATCCAGCTGTCACGAGCGGTGTATACAATAGACAAAAATCAAAGCTGTACTCGAATTGCAAGGCTGCGTATCTCACACTGACGATTATTAAATGCACGTGTCAACAACAGGAACATGCAAAAACATTGGCATTGTGGTTTATTCACTTTCGTAACAGCAACGATGGATGTAATGACATTGCTGAGAGAAGAAGCATAAAATATCGTCTTCCTAGGAGACTGACAGCTTCTTGATGACTAGCTTGCTGCAGCATATGCACGAAAAGTTTATTTTATTCCGTTATACATAATTCTCATGTAAGAATACAGTCAGGCTTCACTGTCAAAATAACTTTTCTAAATAAGTTCCTTTTTAATTGGTACAATTAATGAACACTTCTTTCACAATTGTCAGTTATTTCTAACACATACGGATAATTCATACTCCAATAAATGTAATAAAAATGTGCCAATTTATTTTCTGCAATTTATGTTTCGCAGTAATTGTCTTGATTGTTCAATTATTAACTTCATTCAAGTTTATAAATATTAATAATCTAAAAAATAATATAATAATTGGACAAGATCATACGAAAAATTCAAATAATGTATTGTGACATATTAGTTACACCTTCCTGAATTCTCCGTCCCTGGTCTGGAAACACAAGAAAAAATATCTTCAAGTCTACTCGAATTTTCTACAAAATTATAAACCACTTTGAACAAATTATTTGTTGAAGGGGAATATCGGTACGTCCACGATAAGGCACCGTCGCGGTCTTCTAACAGCAAACACATTATTTCCATTTCTAGAAACACACACACAGGTTAATGAATTGTTTGATGTCTCAGAGTTGTAACACATGAAAACTATGTTTGTGAAAAAGAATTCTGAGGGATTGGGTGGTTTTGCGTGGGTTTTTCGTGATGGCAGCAGTTAAAATATAGACTTAATTTGTCAGGGAAGAAACTTGAAAAGTCTGGAAACCGGTAATATACAAGTGATTGATTGACTTTGCAATCATATTACGAATCAATGTGCATTGTGTAATTGCATATTAAAAGATTTTTACTTATACAACATGCAGATAATTAAGAAGTTATATGAGTTTAATGGTAGAAATTCTAGTAACCTCTTTTGAATTCAAATTTTAAACAACATAGAAGTTCTATATAATATCCAAATTTAATAAAATTCAACCGTTGTTCTATATTTTACTCTTTTCCCTTGCAATCGTAACCTAACAGTTTTTGCGTAACCGCTGTCATCCTCGCTTCTGAGAAGGGTCGGCGGCAGTTGCGACAGCGAAGGGTACGACATCTCGTCCAGACGCCGATTGCATTTGCATAAGAATCGACAGAGAAAAAACTGTTTGGCAGAAGACATCAAAATGCATTTTGTAGCTTCCCAAAGTGTGAACAGCTTTAAGAGACATCCATAAGAAATGAAAATAACGCTTCATGCACGTGAGAGTCTGGTTAGCCACAATGACAATTAATGCTGAACACATCACATTTGTCTTGGCCAACCATTCGTGAATGTCCCAACACTACCGAGCTTGTATCATCACTAACGCACATTTGTAATTGATTCATATCAAATCACCAATTTCATTATGAATAAAACATTGATCTCACCATTCAACATATTTCTTACCTCTTCCATAACATTTTCTCCAAAATTAACCTTAACGAAAATCTGTCCTCTTTGAACCTCTATAAAAATGGCACGCATCCTACTCGCATCATCAATAAATATACACACCACACATTCATAAAGGTATTTTCAGACACAGTAGAATGTACAGAATAAACGAATGATTTTCCCTTTTTAGTGTCTCTAGCTATCAGTCAACAATCTTTTTAAAAAGTGAATGACATCAAAGATCTAAAATGAAGTACAATTACATTAAGAAAGAAACTTCTGGCTTTCATATTGGAAGTGAAGGTCAGGTTCGAAAATAAATTTGAACTTTGCAATTTTTAAGGTTCATAGATTTTAATGAAAATCGGTACTACACCATACTTATAAACACACTTTCTTCTATTCCGTACGAATATTTACCAAGTTTCAGTTCAAAATCTTATAATCCAATGGAGTTAAGTGTGACACATTGGATGTAATTCATCCATACAGACAAATAGACATCTCAATTTACAGGTCATTATTTCTAAATTTTGCAATTTTTGAAAATTCAGAGAGTTCAATGAAAGGAGACCTGCGGCATTTTAAGCGTTCGTTACATCTAAAAACAAAGTTGAATAAAAAAAAGCGGAGCAAATTTTGAGAAAATTTTGAAAACGATGCTGAAGCTAAGCGCGATGTTAAGTTCTAAAATTCAAAAATCTAAATGTCAAGTTTAAAGTGGCAGATCCCCGGGTTCATCCAGATAGACGGGGGAATACCAATTATAGTGAAAATCGTCTGAACTTTTTAAACACTAGCGCTGACCACAGTCTGACTATCAGATTGTTAGACGGTCAGACGGTAAAGCAGTGAAGCGGTGAGGCAATCCAGTCGGGCGGTCAGGCGTTCAGATGTTCAGACGGACAGACGACCAGACATACAGACGAGCAGATATACAGACGTACAGCCCGACAGACGTACAGACCGACAGACGTACAGACCGACAGACGTACAGCCCGACAGACGTACAGCCCGACAGACGTACAGACCGACAGACGTACAGACCGACAGACGTACAGACCGATAGACGTACAGACCAGACGTACAGACCGACAGACGTACAGACCGACAGACGTACAGACCGACAGACGTACAGACCGACAGACGTACAGACCGACAGACGTACAGACCGACAGACGTACAGACCGACAGACGTACAGACCGACAGACGTACAGACCGACAGACGTACAGACCGAATGACAGACTTACAGAATGACGTACAGACCGACAAACCTACACACCGACAGGCGTACAGACTGACAGACGTACAGTACTTTTTTTTAAACGGATTAACTGATTTAAATACAAAATCAAATTAAACATATAAAAACAGTGAACATCGTTCCTTTGCAAGCAATGCGGCGTCATTCTCTTTGTATTCGTCATCGCCCGCGTGGACCCGGGGGATATGTAACGGGCGCATTCTCATAAAAACCCACTCTTGCGGCAGTAGTGAAAGAGGCGATTACTTTTCAAACACCACCTTCATTGATTGACCGACTGTCTGACCAACTCTCCGACGAATCGACCGAATGCCCGAGCAACCGGCCGACCGAACGCCCGATCAGCCGACAGAACGCCTCACAGTCAGACAGTCGATCGCTAAATTATCATATCAGTCACATCAGCAAGATTCCTCAAAGCTGAATCTCCAATATCAAGTCATCAAGTCATTTTTCAAAGGGTACCAAAAATTTCATTAATAAATCTAAATGTCCTTGCAGACGCTTAGCAACGTTATCCCTTGGTCAGCGGCAAATCGTCCGTACTGACCGGCAGGGTGGCGGGCAAGCGAAAGGGAGCATTTACATAAATCCCCATCGTAGCTGCCCAGTGTAAGAGCAGGCACCATCGATGTCGATCGTCCGACAGACTGTCCAACCAACCCTCCAACGAACCGACCGAACGCCCCAGCAACCGACCGACCGAACGCCTGACCAGCCAGCTGAATGCCCAACCGTCAGTCCAATCGCTTAATTATTATATCAATCACATCAATAAGATTCCTCAAAGCTTAAGCTGCTGTACCTATTCATTTAAATCATTTTTCAACATAAAAATTTCGTGAAGAAATCTACATGTCCTTGCAGACACTTACCCAGGTTATCCCTCGGTCGGCGATTATTCGCCCGTGTTCAACGACAAGATAGTGGGTGGACAAACGAGCGCATTTACATAAAAACGCTGCGGGGGTGGACGCGATTGTCTTTCACACGCCAGCAATGCCGACCGACCCCGTCCGACCAACCCTCCGAAGAACCGACAGAACGCCCGAAGAACCTATCGAACGCCTGACAATCCAACTAAACACAGACAGTCCAGACCGTATCAATCACACCAACAAGATTCCTCATAGGTTACACTCCAGGATCTATTCACTTAAATCATTTTTCAACATCAAAAATTTTGCGAATAAATCTAAATGTCCTTACAGGCGCTTACCCAGGTTATCCCTCGGTCGGCGGTTACTCGCCCGTGCTGAGCGGCGGGGTAGTGGACAGGCGAACGGGCGCATTTACATAAAAACGCGGCGGCAGGGACGCGGGCGGCGGGGGTGGGGGTGGGGGCGATTGTCTTTCGGAAGCGGCGCGCGGCTTCGTTAGAACCGCCGCCACCGCGTTTTACGAGCGTCTCGGAGACAAATTCCCGGAACGCGACAAAGGCCGCTGACAAACGGCGCGGACACACCAGGGCTCAGAGCGCAGGGCGGTGGGGGGAGACTTCTGAGAGGGGAGGGGAGGGGGATGTTAAAAAACGCACGCGCCTTCGCGAACGCTACGAAGGACCCCGCTCGCCTGCATCTTATTCCGAAGGCTCTCGGTTCGGTCCCACCACCTGTGACGGCGTGTTTTCGTTTCTTTCGGCTTCTCCGGGCGGATTCCGTGGCAGTACATTTGGACGCCTGCTCCACCGGCTTTGTGTTTTCTTGTCTGGCTTCTCGTTTATGTCACGAACATCTTTCTTGACGCTAGCCATTGGTTGAATAGGTTCTACGTTAAGCAAAATACGACGTTGTTTTCTTTGAACAAAGAGAATGGAGATTCGAAACAATACGTTTTCCATCAATAACAAGAAAAACAAAATGTGTTTTGAAGTATATCTCAAGCGCTAGCTTTGTTGAAATACTCGTAATATTACTGTACCTTCTACAAAGCATACGTTAATCTGAAATAATTTACTTCTCAGCAACTAGAATAATATTTATCTTTACATTTTGCTGTAGTGCGTAATTTGTACTGCAAAATAAATGTTTTCCAATTGTAAAATACATTTTACTTCAAATTCTATCCATGGGCACTAGCTAATAATTTAACAGACTGAGGAACATCCTTCTTTTAATATGTGTTGCCCCCAAAAATTAAATTCGAAGTCGAGAAACAAATCACCTAATTGTAGGATGAGAGCTAAATTGCTTTATTTTTCGATACACACCTGAAAGAGATATTCGAACATTTGGAACAAACGCTCCAAAATATTCGTGGCTATTGAGTTTCATTGTATCATTGATTGGCAAATGTGATTGTGCATTACAACAAAAATCACCGAATTGAATTTAGTTTAGTGGACTCTTAATTAATTTCTCATAATTTGATATGAATTTAAATAATGTTTCAATTTGCTTAAATTCAGTATAAAATGTTCACGTTTAATGAGCTTTAGTGCTAATCGTTCTGCCTCACTGCATATAAAGTGTAAATAAAAATGATCTAATTACTTAAACACATTATGGTTTGGAAGATTTTGTATCACCTGTTGTTAGTATGAAATCAGATCCTGCTGCGTCACATTGAACTATAGGTAGTTATTATAACAGTACCATTACTTTAATAAAAAATTAAGGACTTTTTATATAATGTATATGTTCTGATCTATGATTAGAATCTATGATCTACCAATCATAATTTTTTCTGTTTCAATAAATTATATTCAATATTCTGAGTATGTATTTGAAAATAATGATATTATCATGGTCTTCAAAATATTACAGGGTTGAGTATTATGTAGGTTTGAAATATATTAAAGTTCAAATAGAGACCATACCAGACTAAAAGGTTAAACTTTAAACGCATTTATTTTTCAAAAGTTTAAAAATATTTTATAAAACCAATAACCAACCTTTCTTTCCTTTTATTTTAAATTCAAATAATTATAAAAAAGATTGGGAGATGATTTTTCTTGGTGTCATGAGTACTTAGTAACAGATCTGATAACTCCGCGGAAAAACAAGTATATTAATTAAGCATTGAGAAAGAGTGCTGTCAAGGGATATCGATTTCCACTCCTTGTAAGAAAGTGAAGATTTTTTGAGAGTGAAGTAGTTGCAAATACCTTCACCTTATTTCTATAAACCACCCAAATCACTCTGTGAAAGGCATTCAAGAACACAAACCTACAACTTTGAGTCGTCGCCAATCTCAGACAAAAGACTCCCAACTCCTCCTCTACCCAACTCAAGAAGTCGTAACTTGCAGCATCCTCATAAATTTTTCATTACATTTTGACCTCTAGCTAGCCTGAAATGGGCCATCACAGTGTTATATCCTTTCCTCAATGAGTCAAACACTTGGCGGAGTACCGAACGGCCCTACAAGCTGTTTGGGCGAGCGCCTTGGGCAGCTACACAGACTTCTTCCGTGCATGTTAACTCGCTCTCCCCACCGACCTCCTTTCCTCATTGGCAACAACAACAGCACGTCCTGGCACGTTGCGTTAAGGGTACTAATTGCGTCAAATTTCACTAATCGATAGTGGGAAATACCTGACTCCACCTTGACATGGACATCGCGAGTAGGACCTTAATGACCATCAACATCTGCTATTCGTGGTGACTACTAGTAATAAGTACGCTACGAGATACCATCTTATTTTCGTCGGTAATGAGTTTGTTTGCTATCTGTGCTATGAATTATTCTGACTTATTTACAATTTTTGACAAGAATTTGTGATTTTCAACTCTCTTAGTAAAATACGTATAGTTTAGAGATTGTTGACACGAAAACCAAATATATTGAAAACATAGTCGTGCACACTATTACGCAAGCAAAATAAGGCGTGCCCCCCCCTGAAAATTTTGATAAAGGTCCAAAATTCTATCTAATAAAATATTTCATTCCTGTAAATACAATCAATTCCTGATTATTCCTTTTTTAAGACGACAATTTGGGGAATTATATACGACGTATAGAAAAGAGGGTTTCTAAACCATCTGACAACCTGGAAATGGTTCAATACAAAACCTATTTTATTATTAATTGTATCACTTAAGATTGTTATTTCTCCTTGAAATATGTTTTATTTCAAGGATAATTAACTATCTTTTTAATTTCATAACATTATTTATTAATTTACCAGAAAAAATATAATTTGTAAAAATTATAATGGGAAAGGAGACCCAGAAGGAGACGGAGACAGAATTTTAGTTGCCCCCTCCTCTTGTTTTAGGATGTGAATACCTACTGTTTAGAAAATATGAGCGAGGACATAATACATCGAAATAGAACCTACATAAAATTAAAAAAAAAAAACTTCGTAACAAATACTCTCTTAAACTGAAATATAGCTGCATTCAGAAGGAATCAATCGTATTGTTTCCAATGTGGTGGATACATTCCACATTAGATGGGAATGATACACGACTTTTAGGGAAGACGGTTTCCAAACCACCTGACAACTTGTAAATGGTTCAACACAAAACCTGTCAGTGATTCTGATACCAATTCTGGCGACCCATCGTACGCCAGCAGAGAGGGTACTCGTCAGGCAGAGTAGCCGTCTCATAAAGGACGTCACGAGGCATGAACCTGTCACAGTCCCACGAACATCCGTTATCATGCGGTTTCCATCAATGGTATCATATTGGGAAGTGCAGTATGACTCGAAGAAAGGTTGGAAGAAATACGAGCAGTTTGTTGCGTTTGTAAGGGGCCACTTCACGAGATTGAGCGAAGTTGGTTGGTTCGCTTCGACCCATAAAGAAGCATGTAGATCAGATGTTATCATTGCACGATATTGGAAGAGGTGAATGTATGAAGACGCGCACGGCTGGTAGGGTGTGCAAACCTTAGGACACTGTACTGTAATGAGTTGTAATTGTATATTCCTATTTCGCCCGTATTTGACTCCGACAGAAATAGCAACATGCGCATGTCCTATTCGAAAACATGGATATGCAATGTTCGACGTTATGGTGCCTGTGAATCTGAGAACAAGCACGAAAATCAAGTCAAAAAGGAATTGAACGTTCTTGGATGAGGACGTAAAGTTAGGCTAAGCGTTTTTGGGGCAGAGATGAAATAGAATACTGTGATCAGAATCGTGTAATTAAGTGGAGCAATTGTTGCAAAAGAGGTAATGTATTGGTGGAGTATTAACTGAGGACAGTAATGCGAAAAATTGAATGAACTAAAATATTTGGGAGTGTGAATACAGAATACCTATACGTCTGTATAGGAGAGGACCTGAATTAAAGAACTTTGTTTTGAAACGTGATGAAGACCTTTCCAGAGGTATAGTTATTTAAAATTCTGAATTTAGCTAGACGTTTCGTTATTATTTCCGTTTAACAGAATATTCTGCAAGTTAATTTTTTATTATAAATAAATAATATATTTTATTATGAATTTGAAAGTGTTTTATTTTAATATTTTCAATAAGTCGCTTTATCTTAATAATCTACGGTGTACACTAAAGGAAAATCAGCCCTTAATAAATATTAAAATAATATTTTTACTTTTCCCCATTAAGTAGATATATTATATTTTTTGATTAATGAAAAAAGAAAAAGACACTTCAATACCGAGAGAGGGAAGTACGATTGTTCCACAGGCTGTGATGAGCCTTCGTCCTCGACCTCGACTCGGGTTCGGATATCTAACGAGAAGTAGGATTTGCGGTGAACCATCCCATGTACTGTTACAGCATTACCAGACGTGTCCATGACGTGGGTTATGCTCACGCTCCCCTTTACGGCACTCATTAACCGACCACCGTCAGCAAAGATTGGAACGATATCGCGACACAGTCATGGCCTGGTGTGTTCAGCGACGAATCCCGCTTCTGAGTTTGAAATGACCGTGAAATCTAGGGTTGCCAACAATCTTCATGTAAAAGGGAGGACACTCGATAAAAAAATAAGAAAGAAAAGCGCAACAACACATTTCTTTTATCAATATTTAATTCAGATTAACATCAGCTTTCTTCTCTGCATTTACGATTCAAGTGAAAAGATTTGTTCACAAAATGCAGATGAAGAGGGTCTGAGTATCTTTTTTATTTTAGTCGCTAGTCAGAGCACTTTAGACTGTACTACTGTGACATACCAGACTCCTGTACCGCGTTTTATAAAATCAGGATAAAGATTTTCTCGAGTTCTAATTGCTTTTTCAAATGTTTACTAATTTTTTTCCATCAGTACCATTAGCGGATCCCTTGACTTGTGAGACCCTGGGGGATCGCCCGGTCTGCCCATGCACCGGCACTGATCATGCATGCATCAGCACCGGCACTGATCGAAGATATTTGCTGTGGACAATTTAGGTTGTCCACCTCTAAAAGTTCATAAGTTTATTATGAGTATGATTCTTGAGGTAAGTGTCTTCAGTAGATTTTTTCCCTTCTAGTAACTTTCTTACAAGTTTTCACTGATTTGCACACTGGCGCCTATGGGCTTAAAATCTAGTAGCTTGCAACAGCAAAAATACTAATTTCTTCATACTCACGAGCAGAGTATTTGCTGCTTCAGGGCCACATTTTCTACGCACTCGAAAGCAGCATTTTTGCTGCTGCAGGTCAGTTATTTCTAGTTTCTAAAGACCACCGTTCCTTTTAGATTGAATGTTTAGCTACAACTTTTTTCCCTTCAACCGAGATATTGAACACTAGATTGTTTGTATAGACTTATAATTCCACATGATCTTCCATTATCTCCCTCACAATATCTGTATTGGTATCATAATACACTTTTGGTTATAATATTATTCGTTCTTATTTTTCTTCTTTTTTACTCTCCTCCAGATTGTTCCCTTTTTGGTAACCCTTCTTGGCGTCGTCGTGGTAGCCGTAGAAGGCGCCACAACTTTCCATAAGATGATCGATTAATCAGCTCGGGTCTCGACGAGGTCTGCCGTTAAATCAAGCCCGGATTACGAGAGGAATTACTTCGATACAGTAGAAGACTCCGTCTTCTACTTCTGACTCAGCGCTCGTAATCCGAAATGTCTTAGACTATTGTAGTTTAATATAAACTTCGTACAAAGGTTTTAATAGTCTGAAAAACATTGCAACTCAAAAGAAATGAAAATTATCAAATTTTTTAACTGTAACTTTGCATTATATTTCAACGCCTTATCTAACTATTTCTTAAAGAACTTTTCTATCTTTTTTTATTTATTTCTTTTTTAAACAATAAATTAGGAATTATGAAATATAAAACTTGATGACATAGGGAAATTCATAGAACATTAAATCATAAAGCATTCCGATGCTTACTAAGGATATTTCTTTAAAAAATAATTTTGAAAAATATATTTCCTTCGATGTTTTCACTTTCTGATTTCCGATTACTATTTCTCATCTCAGATTTACCATGAAAATTGTCTACATAGTGAGATGTTCCCTAATATATAAATAAAAAACAAACATAATATTTACCCCTCAGATTACTTTAGAAAACAATTTGATTATGTAAAAAGGAATATAATAACACGTGCATTATCATCATCAGTGAATGTGGACTCTCCCAGTCCAAATCCCGTCATGATACCTCCTCAGAGTCGGCACAGCCCCCGGCCGGATCACGTGACGTGCCCAGCGCAGGGACAGCGGCTGCTGCACCTTGGGGCACGCCTGAGCGCGCATACGCGACCGGCGGCGGCGGCGGCGGCGGGGAATGGCCATCGGCGGCGGCGGCGGCCGTCTGTCAGCGTCGCCACACCACGCCACGCCGCGCACCTCGCACGGGGCTGATCGATTGATCGCAGCCGTCGCGACAACCCCACGCGCCGTCGCCCGTCCACCCGGCCGTCCACTCGGCGCCGTCCGCTTAATCCGCGCCGCGATTAATTCCTTGGGGCGCCGCGTCGCCCGGGCTGGGACGCAGGGCGGCGGCGGCGGTGGAGGCGGCGGCGGCGGCGGCGGCGGCGGCGGCGGCGGAGGCGGCGGCGGCGGCGGAGGCGCCCTTGATGTATGTACGCGACGCCCATTGTGCACCCACGAGCGCCATGCTTTTTCGCGAATGTCAGCGGCCGGGATGGAGTGTGCGAAGAGGAGCAGGGGGGCCAAGCAATGGGAGGAGAAGGGAAAGTGCGGAAAGTGTTCGAAGAGATAGATGGGGAGTAAGAGATATTATGTAACCAGAGAGTGAATAAGGCAACAGCCACGTTTGAACCGAAGGTGTCGATAAAGGATGTATGGACGAAATGGGAATACGAGGACGAAGCAAAGTTAAAATTAGTAGCTTAAAAGTATATTATCAGATCATGGATGATTCGATTTTTTTCATTTAATGCCGTATTGTGAAGGCTTTTTTTCTTGAAAAAGGTGGCGAATTGAAATGTATGAATTTTGCGAAATTGACGGTGATGAAGACAACTGTGGAAGCGAAAGTGGAAATGACTTAAGTAGAGGATGAAGACCGGAATGGTTGAAGTCGAAGAGAATAAAAACCGAATTAGAAGTGAAAACCAAGATAATGGTATAAAATTCGATAGGCAAAATGTGAATCCGGTAGGTTAAACATCGATCAACATCGTGATGACGAAAACCAGACGATGGGGCAGAATGTAGAACATAGAGGAACAACTGCAAGAATGGAAATCTACGTGAGTAGCGATGGGGGCGGCGTCCGCCGGGGCGAGGCGCACGAGAGAGCGTGAGTGGAGAGCGGAGGTACATTCGGTCGAGCGGAATCGACGGAGATGGAATCGGCAATGGCCGATCGCAGTAGCGAGATGGAGTAGGACGAGGGGGCGGGGCGGAGCGCCAGTGAGTGGCCCGCAGCTCGGGGGCGTCGACTGGCCGGGGGCCTGATATGTTCATTGCGAGGCGAGTTCATCAGGGCCGTCGCCGATTTATAGACCTATCAGCCTCCCCCCTCCCGCCCCTGCGCGCCCGCCAGCGCCGATGCGGCGGCCGATGGAAGGAATTTATCGGCGGCTCAGCCGCGCCCTCTTTTTGCCTCCGCGCGCGGACCGCCGCCGCCGCCGCCGCCGCCGCCGCCGCCGCCGCCGCCGCCGCCGCCGCCGCCGCCTCCACCACCGCCGTCAGCGTCACTGCCGCCGCCTGGGGGGTCCTGGCTTCGAAGGGGCGGCGCCGGTGGCCCTTGTCCGAAGGATGTCTCAGCCTATTCTCTTGTCCCCATTACGTCGACACTGTGTCTAAACAAAACACATTCAATTCCTTAGGGTTGCCAATTGCCCAAAGTGGCCTTGCTGGTGACAAGTGAATATGCGATGGCATTTTATGCAACCCGAATCAAGAAAATAAGCGTAGTAAATTTAGAAAAGTAATGCAGGAATTCTTGAAAGAAGTTTTTAATTTTTGTTTCGAATGGAAAATATTTGTATGATATGCACATTTAAAAAGGCTTCCTCTTTCATTCTGATCTTCGTGGAGATGTATAGATTTCCTTGAAGACATTTATTACGTGTGCTTTAATCCCGAACCATACATTAACCTTGTTTGCTATAAGTACTAGTACTAACGTTTAGGATCTATAAGTACTAGTACTAACGTCTGGATGCGGAGTTATCTTAGGAAAACTCACAATGGCGAATGACAGTTTCATGGTAACAGATTCAGTGACTTCAGAATAGTGTTCCACATGTTAAAAATGTGCTTGAAGCGCCCAACTCAGGTATCTTTCTTCTCTACAGCGAGTGTATTACAGCGTTCATCGTTTCCCGCACCCAAGTCGCCACTTTGTCGTGTCCGACGCATCCAATTCTTCCAGATGTCTGGAGGCCATCGCAACGCTTGCCGCACTTCTCCAAGTTTTCCTCTGATTTCTTCTTTTTTTTCTTTCAGCTGGTTTCCATATTTTCTCCAGTCATCACCCTCTTCGATTCTTCTTAGGTGTCCATATCACATCAACCTCTTGTATTCTATTCTGGCAATTATATCCCTGATTATATTAAGTTTTTGTTTTATTCATATTTCTTCGTTTGGGACAAGTTCTAATTTGGAGATTCTACAATTTCTCCGAAGAGGGTCCATTTCTAAAGCTCTTAATATTTTTTTCATATACAGGGCAATTCCTTCAACTATTGCTTCATAAATCCGTTTTGTACAATGTCTTACTCTTTTTGTCCACCGAATTCCTTTTAGTTCTTTGGCAGTCCTGCTTCCTTGCTGTATTCGCCTTTCCACATCGGTCTCACAATTCGTCTCTGTGTTGAAAATAGCCCCAAGGTATTTAAAATCATGAGATGCAGTTATCACATTTCCTTCGATATCCAGGTTCCCCATGTCTTACGCTGTGGGTATTTTGTCTTTGCCAACATTGATCTCCAGTTCCCACAGCCCGTACTCTTTCTTTCAGTTTCCTTATCATATAGCTAGCATCTTTCTTGTCTGCAGCTATAACAACTTGACCACCCGCAAACAATAATGTATACAGGTAAGATTCGTTAATTTTTACAACGTATATCTTGAATAGCGTTGGTGACAGCATCCTTATAACAGCTCTTACGTGGTTTTGAATTCGGTCAAGGTGTTTTTTTCCAATATTTAATATTCTTGATCCAACTCTAGCATTTGCAGCGAATTACCAAGAAGAGAATACTAAAATATATATAGTACTCCGTAAAAACTCGAAAGTAAGAAAGATTTCATCATAAAATATACTTATAATTTCCATGTCATCACTTAGGCCTACCAGGATGAAAACCATTTTTTGTACCCATTTCCTAAGAGGCTGCACGAAAGCATAAATTTTGTATTCTCCTTAAGCGCCTCTTAACCTTCCAATCCGCTTAAGCCCGTATCAGGGTGCGTTCACAAAACAGCGTTCACAACAGCGTGTTCAGCGAGCGGAGGCACGGCCACTTGTCACTGCCGAACGCGCCCCCGCCGGCTGTCCGTAACCGCGGCGACTCGTGTCCCTTATCTCCCGAGCGCCTGTTCCTTTCACTCGCGCCTCCAATAGCTTGGGATTAGGCGCCGCCACGGCGGGCGCGGCTACGCACAGTGCGCAGCACACGTAAATAAATAAATAAATAAATAAATAAATAAATAAATAAATAAATAAATAAATAAATAAAAATAAATAAATAAATAAATAAAATAAGCAATAAGTAAGTGCGTGATTTCTCTTTAATAATAATAATAATAATAATAATAATAATAATAATAAGAAGAAGAAGAAGAAGAAGAAGAGGAAGAAGAAGAAGAAGAAGAAGAAGAGGAGGAAGAACGAATGTCTAGACATTTTTTCTGGAAATAAACCTCTGACTTCCCGAGCTTCCTAAAGTTATTTGTGCAGAAAACCCCTGGAAGGGTCATTTATGCAGAAAGGGTAGTCAACCAACAGACGCTAATTAAATCTTTAATTTTGAAAAGGCCACATCCCCATCATTTGCTTGGCATGTGCACGATTTCCGAAAGCGCTAGATCTTCAGAGAAGTGGCCTATTCGAAGATAGCAGACAATCACACACGTTTATGTTATATTTTCAAACAGCAGATACCTGGCATTTTCACAAGTAACTAAGAGCATAATTGGAAAAAAATTCGCGGTAATGGGAGATGTAGCATTTTTCAAATAACTGATTTAATTACGTCCTCAGTTTTAGGCGTGACATCAACACACAACGCTCATCCGTTGGATGAATAAAGATCAAGAAACATGCTCTCTGGCAGGACAAGTCACTGTATTTGAGGCACCATTCGCAAAAATCTCTAGAAGACGACACACAGAAACTACTGCAATGGATGCATATCTTACATAAAACCAGATGTCAGGCGAGGATCAAGTCTGTGTGTTAGCAGTCCATTAAAGAGAAATATAGACTTGTAATATTTGAGTACTGATTATAAAAGAAAATGGGAAGACTTGGTATTGTTTTAGGACTCAAAAACAAAGAACCGTCGCGAGTTTCCCCGAAAACCTGATGAGTAATGTTTAGGCTTTTGGTTGAGTGTACAAGGAAAGTGAATATAGAGGTTACTAAGCATGTCATTGAGTTTAACTTTTAAACAAGACGACTGTATTGGGATGTAGGAGCCAGAAAATAATCGAGTATTACTTGGAAAAATATTTTCTCACTTATATGGTATATTGCACACATTTGTTTATAATAAATGGGTTCATAATCATTTTTATTATGTTCTGTTTCTTTTAATTTAATGAAGAGAAGAAGACTTCATTACAGATATACCGTATATCCAAGTTAATATAATGATTGCATGAGCTGCAAATACACATATAGAGAAACGTTTGGTTCCATTAGTATAATTCAAATAATATTTTATTAATAACTCCAACAACCAATCCACTCAATATATAAACACTTTCTATGTCCACAAAAGTGTTCATTTTACATCGTTGGCTTTACCAATCGATTTGTTAACTTATTTATTTATTGTAAATAGTTATCGCTTGTAGTACCTTGTTTCTTTACTTATTTCATAACTCATTTATTTATTGACCTAATCTTGCATATTTATTCACTTATCTGTCTCATAATTATTTTATTTATTTTTATTATTTCCTTATTTATTAATTACTTTATTCATTCATTAATCATTAATTAATTAATTGGTGATTAATTTATTAATTATTCATTGACTATTCATTTATTTACTGATATTCATTAATTGATCGATTATTCATTAACTCATCGATTATTCTTTAATTCAACGATTTTTCATTAATTCATCGATTATTCATTAATTTATTGAATCAATAATTTATTTATTCATTAATTTATAGAATCACTAATTCATTAATTTATTGAATCAATAATTTATTTATTCATTAATTTATTTATCTCTTATTTATTTATTCTGCGGCATGGGCCTTCGGGCCCAGTGTGGGTGCGGATGAGGACCTCCCGGCTGGTGCGTGCTCCGGCGCCTAAGCCGCTGCATCTCCTGCGCTGCCATCTCCCGGGAGGCGCCTCGCCGCGCTCCGACAAGTGGACACGGCGGGGGAGGGAAGGGGCTGGCCTTCTCGAGGCATTGCGTTCCGAATGTATTGGTTGCTGGTTTACTATATTAATTCCTAACTATGATTCTACTCCTTCACAGATTACCGGAAAACTGTGTTTAAATAATTTTTGAAACGTAAACTGAAATTGTCCAAAGCAATGACAGTTTATGTTTTAATAATGACAGTTGTTCGAGTAATTTGGTGTCGAACGTGCGAGAGAGTGACGGAATAGTCAGGTGAGTATGTAAGGACGACTGTACGATATATTAGATGTGATCTCGCAAAAAGTTAACAAAATAATCACATATTTTCAGGCACATCGTATTAACAATTCAATTTACCAACGTGTTTAGGAAGTAAGGCTATAAAGGCAATATGTTTTAACAATATGAGTAGCTAACTATTACGCATCAGAAATAATTTTTTTGAATCAATGAAATTTCAGATTGATAATAAATATGAAGGAAAGACACGGTAATTAATATACAATTAATAAGACATGATAAATTATTAATTAATGTATGGTTGCAATTTTTCTATTTTATTATCATTATCATATTCTATGCTCCTAAAGTCAGCATGGGAGGCAAATACAAAAAATAAGAACACTAAAATGCGATACTTTGCAAATTGCACGAAGCATTGGACTCGTTGCGACTAGAAACAATTGGAGATCTTGGATCCAATTGAGAAACAATTGGTGAATTCAAGAAAAATCGAAGCCTCATCATGGAATTTTATTACAATGACAGTTTTTCGGAGGCTAAGAGCAATGGGTGCTTGTTCACCACAGTAACGGTGATGGTGATGAGGGCGGATGCAGACCGTGCGAGATCAGTGAGAATAGACAAACGAAAGTGATTGCACGTTTTTATTGGTGGAGGAAGAATGATGTCGAAATGGGAGGAAATGGACATGGCAAAGATCAAACAGTTGGCGCTGGGAAACAGATAAGTATACACGTGTGCCCGTGGCGCATTCTCCAATACACCGTGTATACCGCCGGTATACCAAGTAATTTGAAGCGTATAATAAATATTTCATGAATATGAAAATCCTCTAAAAAGTCATAGAGATTTTGAAAGCTTTAAAAGACATGTAAAAAATTAATTATTTTGCTACCGATAGCCAGTCTTCTGCATCCGTAAGCTATGAAGTGCGGTGGAGTGCGAAATTGCAAACAGTTGTTAATGCTGTCCAGAGAATTTGCTAGCGCAGGCGAAGGGACTGCATATCAGCCGCGATAACCTATGGGTCCTTATGTTTCAAGGGACGGGAGAGGGTAAGATGCGCGTCTGGGCGGGCGGTAGGCATCGCAAAATATTGCGGTGAACAGTCCTCTTGTTCGTAAGTTACGCTTTTCTAAAATTTTTGTAAAAATGGAGTGTGTTAATGATCCAGAAGTTAGTACTTTGTGCAATTGTCTTATAGAAAGATTATTGAGGACAGTAATTAATAGTATTGCGATATTAAAAAAGCTCGAAATAAAAGGCAACGGTAGAGGTAGCTTCCATAAAGTGGGGTATACTTAAAATAATGTTCAGAATTCGCCACTGACCTGTGCCCATGGTGTCGAAGGAGATCATAAGGACTTTGGCAATAAGTCGAGAGAGCAGATAGAGAAATTATTGGACGTATAGAGACCTAAAAATCAGAGGCATAACAGAAAAAAAAAATTGAACAACTTCAGTGAAGTTCCTAATTAGAACATCACTAAGTTGATTTGCGATTACTACAGCGAGACAGAACAATGTGTGGAAAGGAAAAAAACAAGTAGGGAGAGAGGAAGTTAAAAAAAGGTATAAGTAATCGGAGAGAAAGGGGTTATAAAATACAAACGCAGAAAGAGAACGGAACTCTGGTAACGTAAGACAATGACAAACAAATCTGTGAGAATATTTGAGTACGTCATAAAAATGTACAAACATCGTTACAAGGGGGACGACTATTGCAACGCCTATAATGGATGCAACGCCTATAAGGAAGTAATATAAACGACAGCATTAGATCTGTAGAATCGACTTAAACGCTACAACGAATGACGCATAACAGCAAAGAAAGCTTATATATTGTGGCGAGCAAACAGGGGGAGGGACGAAAACGGCTGAGCTGTCTACGCCGCTATTGCCACCGTCGCCGCCGCCGACGCCGTCTCCTCGACAACCGCAGGTGAAGCGCCCAGGGAAAAGACAGGCCAGGAAAAGGGGACGCACAGTCCCATGGGATCGCGGTGGTCGGCTAGCCTGTCCGGGCACAGCCAGCGCTTGCGGAGAGTCACGACTGCAGGAAGGCCACGAAGACGTGGGAGCCCACGTTAGAAGGCGGCAGAATCGAGAAGGCGTGGTCCCCGACAGCCAAAGTTGGAAAGGAAAAGTGGTCTACCTACGAACGCAGGACGTTCCTCTCAAATCTTCGAACGAGGGTTGAAACGATGATAGGGGGTATTTGAGGAGAAGAAGAATATTTTGTCATTATCATCCTCAGACTCCAATCTTTTCGTATATCCCAGAGGTGAAATATTTTGCTGGACTGGTGACGTTGATATGATTTCAATGGTGAAGCCAGATGGAATGAGATGCACGGGAAACGGAAGGTCTCCGAGAAAACGTGCTACTAGCTCTCTTTGTCCACCACAAAATTCCGCAAGAATCGACGTGGATTTGAACTCGGATACTCACCGGTGGCAAACAAGTTGTCTGACCTATATAGCACGGGTCGCCCCAGAGGAGAAGAAACAGTCAAAACAAGAAGAGTCGTAGAGTTGGTGAGGATGAAAATGGTTTTGGACGGGAGACAACAACTACAGCAGCAGAGTAGGAAATGACCGGGCAATGTATAGTGCGGCTGGCAGGAGTGCAGGGGCCTTGGGGGCTGCGCCGGGAGTCCCGTGGGACAAGACCGACTGATCGACCTCAGCCGCCGCGACGCGTCACGCACCGGGGGCGGTAGGAGAGCCAAGACGGAATCGAGGGCGAACGCGAGGGCGGATGTTCATCGATGGGTAGGAATGGGTGGTTGTGAACGGGTGGATAGAGATGGATGGATGTAAAGGGGTGGGTGTGTGGGTGTCTGTGTAGGGGTGGATAGGAAAGGGTGGGTGTGAATGGGTGCATGCGAATGGGTGAGTGTGGATGGCTGGGTGTGAGTGGATGGGTGTGGACGAGTGGATAGAGATGAGTGGGTGTGAAGGGTGCGGTATTTTGGGAGGGTGTGGATGAGATGATGTGAATGGGTGAGTGTGAATATGGGAGGGGGTCGTTGAGGATGGGTGGGAGAGAAATGTTGGGTGTGTTTGGGTAGATGTGGACGGATGAATGCGAATGGGTGGGTGTGGATGGCTGGATGCAAATGCACGGATGCGAACGTGTGGGTGTGGATGTATGGACGCAAATAGGTGGGAGAGGAGAGGTGGATGCGTATGGGTGGGTTTGGAGGGGTCGATGCGGATAGGTGTGTTGGTGCGAAGGAGATGGTAGGGTGCGGATGAATGGGTATGGATGGATTGATTAAGGCGGGTAGGTAAGAAGGGATGGTAGTGCGTAGGTGGGTGTGAGGGCAGATGTGGATGGGTGGTTGGGTGTGCATGCGAGAGTGTGGATGGATGGGTATGTGTGAATGACTGGGAGTCGGTGGGAGTGGATGGACGAGAAGGGAGGCAGGGAAATGAGGATAAGATAAAGGTTGAGGTGAGTGGGTAGTAAGGATCAGACAACTACGCCAAACGGGAGCAAACGTGAGGGTTGGCAGAGGTAGAGGGTGGACAAGGAGCGTCCGCCTGAAAGGAGAGACGGAGGGGGCGATGGGTGGGTGGACGAGCAAATTTGACGAGCAGGCAAACACTGGGCGTGGACCGGGCGATGGAGTGGTGGTCCGGCTTCGCGCGGCGAGCCGGGCATGTGATACATTGGGCGATTGGCGGAAGGGCTGACATTGAACGCCGCGACGATAAGAAGGCACATGATGGGCATATTGGAAAAAATTGTGCTAAGAGGTTGAGGGGATATGGCTGGGCGTGAAAGAAGAATGGGAAGGGGTGGACAAAACTAGGGTCAATGGACGGGTGGGATGGGTGGGCTGTGGGACAGCGCTTGGCTGCTGAGAGGACGTTGGGCAGTGACGGGTTGCAGGAGGGCGGTGCGTAGGGGCGGAGGTTTACGAGAGGGGGTGGGAAGGGAGTTTTGGGTGGTCAGTGGGGGAGCAAGAAGCCGGTGGTGGGTTGGTGAAGGGTGAACACTGAGCAGACAGACAAAGAGAGAGAGAGAGAATGAGAGAGAGATGGAGAGAGAGATGGAGAGAGAGAGATGGAGAGAGAGAGATGGAGAGAGAGAGATGGAGAGAGAGAGGGAGAGAGAGGAGAGAGAGAGATGGAGAGAGAGAGATGGAGAGAGAGTGATGGAGAGAGAGAGAAGAGAGAGATAGAGAAGAGAGATAGAGAGACAGAGAGACAGAGAGAGAGAGAGAGAGAGAGAGAGCGTGAGGGCGGTGAGCGTACAGTGGGCGGGCCGGCGAGTGGGTGAAGAGACACGGCGAGTCGGGGATTGGCTGGGCGTTGGGTGGGCGCGTGGGCGGAGGGGTGGGCGCCGGCAGTTGACACAGCAGCGGCGGCCGCCTTCGCCGCTCGTCCCCAGGGACGACTCCGCCGCCTGCGCCACAAGGTAGCGTTCGATCGGGAACCTCCGCTGTCCCCACTCCCTCGTCCCCGCCCTCGCCCTTCTCGCGAGCGCCCGGAGCCCTCGGCAGCAAACACCACATGCCACACAAGTCACAGAGTAACTCGTAATGTCAAGTTCGTAAGCCACCATTGGATTTTCATCGACCGGCGTGGAAAACAAAACTTGTACATTAGACACTATCCATTAGGCGAGATTATGAAAATGTTTTAGAGTGTTCTGCACGCAGAGAATTCCTGACGATTTTTTTATCGTGATGATAATGGGTTTCTTAATGTTTTGATAAAGAAAAGATAACGAAGATTAATGAAACACAAGCAAGAAGCCAAATTGTACATTCATAAAATAGTTTACATCACTTCAAATATTCAAGCAGAAGCAGAATAATAAAATCTTGAAAATACATTTGTCTTATGAAATCTCTTTATGATGCAAATGTACGACTGTATCATTATCATTTGTGATAATTTTAATTGAGTGAAAGATGAAATTGCGCTGTTAAAAAACGATACACTATAAGTTCATGCAAACTATTGTGACCGTGCAGAGGCCCAAACAGACCCTGAATCACGCAATAGTCACGACGCGAAATGCAGTCGTACTCTGGAACATGAAATAGCGCAGCTGCTCCTGCAAGTCTGTGAGGCACGCCCGGCGAAATTCAGACTACGCTTGAACAAATTGCCTTTGAAGAAGGGTATGTCGTCGCAAGGGAGAGGGGGGAGGGCAAACTACGCTCCATGAAAGAAAAACGTTACTTTCCATTACGGCTACGACTAGATGAAGGTGCTACTGAGAGGTGCGAGAAACAACCGTTACGGCGCAGTAAATTCTCCGCAACGGAAGGAAAAGCAGCCATCGTGGTGGATAATTACCGCAAGGGTTGTAAAGGAGGTACAGAACTTCACATCTTAACTGAATATCATTTGACGACAACATTATCGTACCGTGTGAATCGTTTACGCTGTGTTATAATGCAAAAACATTTAAAACTTGCACGACGTACGTCGACGGAAAAAGCATACTATGGTTTGTATTAATGGGTTGCCATTCTATTCTTTCCAGTTTTTTTAAAAATATTTTTAGCCTTAATAACCTTGACTTGTTGAATCTTCTAAGAGGTGTTCACCTCTGTGGATGCTCAAAACTTCATGGATTCAAAGAGATGACAAATCGTGAGAGCTTTTGTAAGGAAACAAGTACAAGTTGTTCTTTTTCTCGTCCCGCAACCGAACGTCGTGACGCAACTGGTAGTTCTTACAATTTCTTTACCAACGACTAGTCGGAGAATAGGTATTAACGTGTTTAGATTGAGTTTTGATGTACTGATTAGAACGTATATTTTAACGTTCAAGTGTACAGTAATTAATCAAGGTGAATAGTGTTATAAAACAAACTGTAAAGTCATCTGAGGATAATTGATGTATTTTGAGTAAGCAAATTTCTGACTGGACTGTAACGAGAGTAATTGCCACTGTAAGTACTTGCGACCGACAATTTTGTATCAGAATGCTGTCGGTTGTAGTATGGTATGTTGTTTTTCAAATACATACAACCCATTTTAATTTCTGAAGTAATGAAAAAAAATTCCTTATCGCCTTCGACTGTTTGGGATCATTTGTGATTCCAGGTCCAAATAATGTTTTGAACGCCCTGTAAATTATTCATATGAACTTCTCCTTCTAGATACGCTATTTAGGTACAGTTTTACATTCATAGTGTAGTTTTCAGAAATGGTCTCAAACAGATTCCAGTTACACTTCTAAATCACAAGAGATTCTAAAAACTTGCCGATACTCGTTTTGCAATATTGTTTTACATTTACTGTCTCAAAAATTCTCGTGGTACTGTAAACCCTTGTTTACCGAATATCAAAGGACCGAAATAATTAGAGTTCGTGTCAAAAATTGTGTTATAATTTCTTTACCAAGACAGATGGCGTTACGGCGAAATTCGTGTTAAGCCAATTCAAGTTAACAAAGTGTTACTGTAGATATACTGGAATGTTTCTCTAGAAATAATGAAAAGTTACATTTTGTAATGTTTTATTTATTACTTCATTGTAAACTTATTTCCATTTAATTATACTTTCCGTTCTTACGAGAAAAGTTTTTAATTTTTTGCACTATTTTCTGAAGAATTGTATATAAAGCAAATAAATTGTCTCATTTTTGCAACTAATAACTCCAAACAACTTTCCACGCATGAAATACTCGTAAATAAATGAACCAATGAAAAAGAAAGTCGCACATTTATTTACAACGCTTAAATGTGCCATTTCTTCACATGATGGTCCCCGAAATAACTCCACTTTGCTACTCAAGCCATTTTCCCAGCCATCTTCAACAGATTGCGAAAAAAAACAGAGGAATTTCATAGAGTGGTTTCGGAGAAAAGAATGGAAATTTTATTCACTGCTGTTAGTAGCAGCTCTGCTCGGAGTTCTTCCAATAAGCATAAGGATACTTCACGTGGCGTCGGGGTGGCGGGAGGTGGTTGCTAGTGGAAAGGAACAGTGCGCACACAAAAGGAGTTTTAGAGACTGCGACTGCGAATATTCACACTGCGAAACCGAGCTCTAGAGGAAATGAAATCTTTCTTTCGGGAAGTTCACGCGATAGTTCTCGCTTGCCACAGTTTTAAAAATTACTGCAACGCGTTCACGATAGAGGCAATTATTTTGTGGAAACTTCAAGAATATTTCAAGTGACTTTTATTACAACGAGGTTTCATATGATATATGAATGCAAAATGTATAGAAATCTAGTTTTTCCGTACTGTTGTTGCAGACACGCTTATTGAGAAACAAGTTTCAAAGAAAACTAAAAGGATTAACTCAATAAAAATGTATGTATAAAGAAATTTATTACGTTAAAAAGTACGCAAGAATGTTGGTAAAATAAATTAGAACTGAATTAAAAACTTACAACTTTTCTTATTATACTGTTATAAACAAAATATAACCACATTATTAATCAAAGAATAAGATTATTACTTGGGAAAAGTCCACAATGATTCTGAATCCTAAGCTGTGATACTATATGAAGCTCCGTAAACTTACATTTATTAAAACGTCACGCGCTTTTGACCGTGAATGAAATATTTTTTTGCGATTAAGTCTTAACACCAAAACGACGTACTAAAATTTTGATAGTAGTCAAACTTTCCATTACCCAATCCTGCCCAATTCCTGCGAAATTCTGGTGTGCTGCGCCAGATACTCATTCCTTTTAACAACGCGATTCATTTGCGCCGCGAAGCAATGTATCGAAGAACGTGAATTCCAATTCCATGAAAACTCATTTCTCATAGGAGCGGGTTGCATCCGTTTTAGCATGGGAAGATCCAAATGCATTTTTGGCGAGTGTAAAAGAGTTAATATTCAGAGCGAGCATCGCATTGGCTCCGGGGGTGACGTTATCGGCCAGTAATTCTGCCACCGGATGTTCGGAACGCAGGACACAATCACGGCTCTTCCCTCTCCCTTCCCGCGCCCTCGCTCTCCTCCTCGCCCTCATTCCCGTTATCACCCGTCGTCAATGCATCGTCTATCGCCCAATCTGTGTGCGTGTCCTAAACGTAGAGGACGGCCTCATTGTGATGCGATTGCGACCGTATGGCCCAATATCATTTGCACTGTGTGGTGACCTCCTCAGAGGCTCGGCATCACTCACTGAAGCCATCATTACCGTCTTCGTCATCATCATCATCAGCATAATTGTTCCCTGCCTTAAGTCATTTTAACAAATTTCTTTCCTCGGTTGTATTTTAGGTAAGTCTTTCCAACCCAACTGTTTTCTAATGATTGAAACTCTTATTTTGGTTTCCTGTTATAATAATAATAATAATAATAATAATAATAATAATAATAATAATAATAATAATAATAATAAATAAAAAATTGAGAATAATTGTGAAGTGTTTGTTCCGTTGACTATATTTTCTTTGTATCTCCATGAACATTGTAAAGACAGATTTTGTCTTGGCAGGATAACCCCGACATCTTTTGTATTTCAAAGAGAAATATTATAAATGCATAATAATAATAATAATAATAATAATAATAATAATAATAATAATAATAATAATAATAATAATAATAATTGACGGTGGCGGCAGGCATCGACTGCGCCGAGGAGGTACCTGGATCGAGTCGTGAGTAAGCATGGTCGTATTAGTGATTGTCTATTCAACCCTCATCATCATCCTGCCAACTCATAATTCATAATTCAAGACGTAACAAGGGATACAGCCGAAGACGAAGACGTCTTACCAAGGGATACAGCTGAAAAGCTGATCCCATAATGACACGTTAATATCTCTCCAGGATAGAAGACGACTGGGCCTCGGAAGCAAACGCGTAGCGTGATCAGTAGTGGCTGTTATGCAAATAATAATAATAATAATAATAATAATAATAATAATAATAATAATAATAATAATAATAAACAGTAAAAATCCATCTCCACAATAGTGCACAGACTTGCACTTACATACGTATATACTACGATACATATATTCTATGCTATGTATATTGACGTAAATTTTAGTCACAATTCTGGTCATAATGACACTTAACTTGTCCTACTCAACAGATTGACTCTACTTCCCTACTCAACATTTTGGATACAGATCTAAGAACAAATAAATACAATCATAAATTATACAAATATCACATATTTATTATTACATTCACGCACAGACCCAAGAAACAATATCACCATAAAATTAGCAAGTACAGTCAAATGTATGTAAGAATTTAGTGATCCACGATTTTAATGGGTCTACTAATGCTACTTTCTGAATCCGTTCATTTGCGATGAATCATGGTGCAGGAATTTTTTTTAATACTTTTAAATAGGGGGACATTTGAAGAAGCAGTTTCACCCCATACCGGACAAGCGTCACTTTCAGACAAAGTGATTACGTTTATTTCAAACTGCCCGTTTGTCCTCCGCCTCCTGGGCTCGAGGCCCAGAGGGCAGCGGGCAGCGTTCGCGGGCGGGCACGGGCACGGGCGGCGGCAACGGTGGCGGCGTATCAATACGGAATTACTCAAAACCTGACGTCAAACTGCGCCTAATTTACGAGCCCGAATTATGGAAAGATGAATTGTCCTTGATGTGCTTTTAAAAGTCGGCGTCTCGCGATAAATCACGGCCAAAGGGCTCAGCTTCATTATTCATGCGCATGGCGATTAGCTGTATCGGCCGCCGCAGGTAGGGGCCTCACCGCGCCCGCCGCGCCGTCCCGATCCGCTCCGGTCCGCGTCGCCGGCCACCGGCCACTGGACGCTCGCTCCCGCGATCTTTGCATTCCTGCTCGGATCGTCCACGGCCCACAGTCGCCCGCCGCCAACCCTCCCTCCCCCGCCGTCCACTCTGCCACGGCCCGCCCAGCGACGACCGCCCCACGCCACTCGCCGCCCGCCGCCCGCCGCCCGCCGCCAACCCTCCCTCCCCCGCCGTCCACTCTGGCTGTGCCCCGCTAGTGGGAGTGTCCTGGTAAAGGGGAAACCCCACTAGCCGACGGTAGGTCGGCGCCGGATCTCGCCATCCAGCGGGGAAAGATCACCGCCATTTCCCGAGAAAAAACATGCACTACACTAACGGGACCCCAAAGCAGTTGACGCGCCCGGAAACACGAAAAAAATCAATCAATCAAGCCACGGCCCGCCCCGCGACGACCGCCCCGCGCCACCCGCCGCCCACTGGCCGCCACTCTGCGACCTGACTCCTCCCACAATAACCTCCTTGTCTATTTGCCACACAAATAAAAAGTTGGATTGTCAGGTCGTTAAAAAGCATCCCTTTGAAATAGCCTGACCCTTTGAGAGAGTAACGATAATCTTCAAGAATAATATGCACTCTAAATGACATATTGCTTTATTTACTTATAATTTTATTTCTTTACAGCTAATATTTCTGCTTTCGTGCATAGATGAAAACTTGAAGTTGGTGGAGGTACCGAACGAAATTTTATAAATGAGTCTGAAGACCGATTTATAAGGAACGACCAGCGAGTATTTTAATTTCTGTACGTTCTAGATGTATATATATACTAGCTGACCCGGCGAACTCTGTTCCGCCTTAACAGCCGGTCCCATCTTTTTCTCGCGTCGCACTCACTGTGAGAAACTGCACTATCCTTGTTGCACTCGTGGTAATAAAGCAATTGCAGATTTGTGTTTTTCTCTCAAACAAAAAAGAATTTAAAAAAAAACGCTCTGATATTAAATAGATAATTAAAACATCTATTACGTAGCAGAGCGTTTTTTTTAATTGATTTTTGTTAAGGAGAGAAATACAAAGCTGTAATCATAGGGACCGGCTGTTAAAGGCAATAAATAAGCAAATTTTGGAATTTATTAAGTTAAATTGTTTATTAGAAAATACAAATAAAAAATTAAGTAGATTAATCATTCATTATTGTTCCTGTATTTTGGTGCATAGGTTGCACTCTTCAGTTAAGTACCTTGTGATACACGACATTTTTTTGTTTTATTATCAGGCGCAGGTTACAACAGGCAACAATGACCGCTAACATGCGAAATCACGCGAAAATGTGCAAAAATGTGCGTTCTCACACAGGAACGCTGTCGAACGGGATGAACAGTATCCTATGTCCGTCTCCTGGCTCTAAGCTTCCTGCTCACCAATTTTCAGCCAAATTGGTACAGCCGTTCTTGAGTTATAAATAGTGTAACTAACACGACTTTCTTTTATATATATACTAGCTAACCCGGCGAACTCTGTTTCGCCTTAACAGCCGGTCCCATCTTTTTCTCGCGTGTTACTCACTGTGAGAAACTGTACTATCCTTGTTGCACTGCGTACGTGCAAAAACGTGCGTTCTCACACAGGAACGCTGTCGAACGGGATAAACAGTATCCTATGGCCGTCTCCTGGCTCTAAGCTTCCTGCTCACCAAATCGGTACAGCCGTTCTTGAGTTATAAATAATGTAACTAACACGACTTTTATATAGATATAACGGCGAACGAAAGGCGGCTATCATTATCGCCTTCTGTTATCAGTGCGGCGTTACAACAATGGGTTACAACAGGCAACAATGACCGCTAACATGCGAAATCACGCGAAAACGTGCGAAAACGTACGAAAACGTGCAAAAACGTGCGTTCTCACACAGGAACGCTGTCGAACGAGATAAACAGTATCCTATGTCCGTCTCCTGGCTCTAAGCTTCCTGCTCACCAATTTTCAGCCAAATCGGTTCAGCCTTTCTTGAGTTATAAATAGTGTAACTAACACGACTTTCTTTTATATATATATATATATATATATATATATATATATATATATATATATATATATATATATATATTGTGACATACCGATATGTCACATGAATATAAACTAACATTTATTTGAAGACAATATGGTGGAATATGCATTAAGAAGTTTAGACGATCGAAAGGTTAGCTACATCAAAATATAACGAACGCATGGATTGGCTGGGTGAGAGAAGGACGGTCAAATGTTATGAAAAAAAAAGAAGGGAGTTTAATAGGAAGCTTCGAGGGGTGAATCATGCAAGAAGAATTCATTCTGACCGGCATCGCGTGTCTGAACGGATCGTGGGTCGTGAGAGGGAGCGAGGTAGTGCAGATAGTCAGAGTCGGGTTATCAGATTGTGAAATTTGAAGGACAGCAAATAATATTGCAGATATTGCATGTGAAAGTAATATTGATGCATAAATTGGGACTTCGTCGGGAGTGGTAATCGAGTTATAGGTTTCGGGACTATGTCATAGGACGTAATCAGGACTGATAATTTTGATAGTTTGACACCATCTTGGATAGGAGCAGAAGAGGATTTCTTGGAACTTTGGACTACGGCAAGCTCGCAAGATATTTCGACTGAGAAGTCTTCGAGGGACATCAACGAAGAATAGATAAGTTAACCGCGGTATAAAATTCTAAATTCAAAGATATCTTGATCAAAGGCCTAACATTAAAATCATGTATTAAACTCACTATATTGTTTGCAAAAAGGTAACAATAAACTTTGTTAAATTTTGTTCTTTAGAAAAGAAAGTGATCTTTCATTTAGTCAATCCAAACAGTAATGAACTAGGAATTAGAATCATTCTAATTTCAGATTCCCAGCAGCGCTGTATAGTCTGCGGATTCTATAATCCATTATAAAGGTAATAAGGATTATATATATCGTGACCCATTGACCCAGCAAGCCGGACGCTAAGATCTTTGCGAGATATTAAAGTAGAGAGAAAATTTGTATATCTCAATATATATATATATATATATATATATATATATATATATATATATATATATATATATATATATATACACAAAACATTCATCCATTGCAAAAGGGCTTTCCAGCCCTTCCGTAAATAGCTGAATCCCTGAGATTAAATCGCACAGAAGTGCAAAAAATTTACAAAAGTAAATTACAATATAAGCACCGTAAGAGGTATCGAAAAGCTTAAAATACTGTTTAATGTCTTTCGGTACATATCTGTAAATGTAATTGCAAAGGAATGTGGAATGTATTAGAGAATCCTACTGTGACGTCGTGGGAATACACAATAATCACAGACACGAGCTTCAATGATAAATATGTACAGGTTTATTCACAATATGTACAGTAATACTTTAAGTTACTCAGCTCTGGTAGATCTTTACTTCCCTGATCGCAGGAGCGATCCTTAAAAATGAATAACTGACTCGTGGCCCGCGCCACTCCTCAGCGAGCCTCCCGCACACAGCAGACAGCTCCGGCGACCTCTTGTCACCCGTGGATATAGTCCACAACGGCGTCCCAACACATGGTTTGCCGCACGAGCCTAGCTCGGCTCCGCACCGCCCTGGGCGCAAGTTTTGTGCGTTCGCACGAGGGTTCCCTCTCAGCTCAACAAACCCCACCCCCGCGCTCTGCGTTGGTTCTTATATAGCCCCCACCCACGTGACCTGAAACGTCACTGGGTTTTGCACACGGCCCACACGGACCGCTTTGCCAGGCATTTTTGGACATCCATTTCCCTGGATTCCAAGAATTTGACACGCGGCACGCGGCAAAAATGCGCTGTCCCGTACTTTGGGCATCCCTTTCCCTAGCTCTTAGGATTTCCCAGAATACCTCGGCGTGTCACATCCTGCCTGGCCCCTGGCGTCTAATCCTCTGCCGCCGCCCTTTGTGGCGGTTGCTAACTGTAGTCCTACAATACGTTACACTACCATCCACTTTTACTTTAAAATGTAATACATCGCATAATTATAAACAATGATGTTTTCGTAATAGAACACTGTCCAACCGTTTCTGGAAAACGCAGCAAAGTCGCAAAGTCTAATGCATTATATATATATATATATATATATATATATATATATATATATATTGATATATATCAAAATACTCAATCTAATTCAAAAAAATTGTTTATATCTTGTCTTCCTCAATACAACCTCACGAAACGTAGATTATTTCTGATATATCAAATACAACTTGCACAACAAATGGTGAAGAGCAACTACATTCCAAATACATAACACAATGTTGTTGTTCTTGATCAGGATGTAATGACAAATACATTCATTCTACTAATTTAAAGATATTGTTAAAATTGTTGTTTATACTATAAAGCATGTTTGTAAGAGCAAGTAATAGCACGTCTACGATCCATTACCTTTCATTTAAAGCAAAAATTACGAAATTAGGTTGGGTAGAAAGCTGAAATTTCTTTCTAAACGAAAACCCTTAGTATTTAAAACAAATTGTACAGTCGTTCAGACTCGTAACTCCCTAAACAAAAATACCAGATTTGGATTTCTGAGGCCAAAAAAATCTTGCTGTTGCTGTTAAATATTATACTTAATATAATATATTCACTATAACATATAATATTATAGTGAATATATTATATATTTTACATCCAAGCTATCAAAAGTTGAGATATCTGTTCCGGTGGCTAGTGGATTTCGTCTTTCTCTCTCCACATTTAACTCAAAACTAAAAGTTTCAGACCTGATCTCGGTTGATATTTTCTTCCTGATTTCTATACAAAATTCTTATAATCATTAAAAATACTGAAGCATACTCTATTTTTTTTCTAAACGTAAAAAGTTTTTTTTGAATGTTGAGTTTGTGTTTTTCTGTTTTCTTGAACGAACAACACAAAATTAATTTTGTTAGTTTTTTCAGAGTCTTTCGAAAAACATCTCTCCGATAAAATGAAATATGATATTGACATAAGTATTAGACGTAATGATGTAAAATGTTCAGAGAAAGCAGACAATATTTCTTCCCTTTAAAATGACAAACGCTGGCAAAGAACAACCACACAGTAGCTAGGAGAGCATAATAGACACTTGCAAGATCTCGCGCGCAAGAAAGCGACGAAACTTCAGACGAGAACTCCTCGTTAATAGCAGTTGCGTTCCACCACCCTGAGCGCCCGAGGGCGTCTCACACTCACTTTACACATCGACGCCCACAAGGGCGTGTCATCCCAGCAGCCTTAGTGCTCTCAGCTCTGGGCGCCATTAATTGCGTTTGCGCGTACCAGAATTCCGCTCCCTAATGGCTGTGCATTGCGTCTTATCCGTTTTAACCTATGAACATGAAATTGTTCACGTCAATATTAGCACTATCAATTAATTTCTGATTTAATAATTTGAGAGAAACTGAATCAATGCATCAAGGAAATGAAAACGCAAACAATTCACCCAATTATTCCTTTATTTTGGCCACAATAATAAAAAACAAGACGTATATTCATAAAGATTACAATTATGGCTATAAAGAAATAGTATAATCCCATGCATCTCTCAACTTTCCGTTACAACATATTGCCATGTAATTGAAGGATTCCACAGGAGGTGGCAGTGCCCCACTTCTGTCTGATATTTACATACAAGGCAACATTTGTAGCATCTCTATCCTATAACGAAAAGGAATCTACAACAAACGTTACTGTATTATTCTGTTCATTTTTTGTCAACATTTCATACTACTAATAGAGTTACGAACTGGGTAGCTGAAAGCCACGTCATCTTTTTGTAAAATGTAGCATATGACTACTTAATTTCAAGCTCCTCAGTTGTGTATTATTTAAAGTATGTAACAACTCTTATAGAATATTTTTGTAATGCCACATGTCCATTTTAGATTTTTAGTTCAAATGTTTATGTCAGTCCACTCCATCAAATTGTTAGGAGTAAACAGCGCTATTTTGAATGTCGTACTTTAATATCGTACTACTGCTTTCTTCTTGAACAATAGTAATCAAAATATGAACGAAAGAAAACCGGAAACGCATAATAAGGGAAATGATGGAATGACAAAATGTAGACAGGATCAGGGAGGTTTTTATTCAACCGGCATAGCTCCAGTATCCTTGTGCCACCAGAGCCTCAAAATTCCTGTCTCGACGTCATTAATTTCTGTTGAAGTGGCTCTCAACGGAAAGAACCCAGGAATTAATAGACATGCGTACACTATGCGGATCATGTCATTTTTCATGCATGAGACTGTTTGCGACAAATCCTCTTAAACCTTTACTAAACATAACTTCAAAGAAATTGCAGCTCTTGAAGTTCTGTGAGAAAGAGTAATGCAATTTCCTTTCATTAATATTTAAAATTTTAAATGACAACATAATTTTTATCCAAGCGAATATAAATGAATTAGGTATTCAGATACTGAATTAAAAATTCAACTGAAGAAAAAGTTTAATATGTTTTTTGTACTGTTACATTACGTATCTAAGCTGAAAATGTTTTTTCAGGTAATTTATCTTCAAACATTATATATTGACCATTTAGAGCTCCATCGTATATTTAAAAGAATGTTAACATAAACTTCTGATAATTTTTATCTTTAAAATATGCAATGAAATTATATTTAATACATGTCTTTTTTAATACAAAGCGATACATTTAATTACGTTCTATCACTAATGAATACAAACATACGAGGTTTTTATTTATCAAGAACTAAATTCCAAAACTTGTACGACTTATTAAGTGTAACGAATAAATGCTATTTAATAAAAAATACCATTCGAATAAGATAAAATAACATTGTATTTAAACTAAATATGCTAATTAATTCTATGAAAAATCATTGATTGTCTCTATGTTACTAACACGCGTGCAATTAAAATTACATAGTGCAATTAAAAATGCACACCTACCAATAAGAATTAAGAAAAGAGCCAAATCGTTTAATCAAGAAACTATAATAGAGACGTAGCCAAGATATTTGCAGTCGGCCATGACACATGGACAAAAATGTACTTCACATAATACCTACTTACAACAACTACATATAAACAACGAATGAATTAAACTAAATTGGTGAAGTAAATGTTAATCTAGATAATTTAAGGAACAACATAAAATATTTCACGTGAATAAATTAAATGTTTTATGTTTAAAACATTTGGTCTTATGATTACGAATGTAAAAAAATGTAAACGACAGTTGTGTTTACCAGTTCTAAAAGTACGCTATAGCAAAACTGTGCCACAAGTGACTAGTTTTATTCCCCAATATTCATACATGTTGTATTCTCTCATACCGTCTTTACTTTTCATGGGAAGTAATGTTTTCATGACTGTCAACCTAATATTTTATTTGCAATTTGTTCAGTACCTTCCATTTGCAAATATTTCGTGGAAACGAAAACAATGCAAGGCCCACTAAAATATTTTTCAGAAGCACTACTACGTCATGAAATGTATGACTCGGGTGCAAAAGATGTGCTTGGATTTCTTAAAATTTGAATTATTTGTAAATGGAAACGAAAAACTATTGTACGTAACATGTGTATAAGGGGGTAAAATTGCACTCACGATACATAAGAAAACTCGCTATCATCGCTTGTTTTCTTGAACATACCATTCATTCAATTACACCCCTCTTTATACACCCTTTTCGTTAATTACCATTTTTGTATTTCGGTCTTCGTATGTTTTAATTGCCGGAATAAGAATGATGTTGGATGCGAAACTGCTTCATAGAAATGTATCAATCCGTCCAAACATGAATCCTTTAATTTGTTTAAAAAGAGGCCGATTTAGAGATAAATTGTAGACAGAGGAGTGCATTCTAACGTATCTTCTGATTCAAGGAAAATGTTCAATAGTGAGAGAAAGTAAGTGATCATTCGAAGACGTTCCATTCTAATTAGGATGCAGTCACACTAATGAAACAAAATCCAACGCTCAGGCGTGAACATCATACTGTGTCAGAAGCTTCAGATAATTTATTCTCTATTATGTTTCCTCGATTTATTTTAAAATATTGTGGTCTCTAGCACAGAACAACTGGGAAAAGGGAACTTTTTTTTAGCAATCCATGAATTATTCTCAAATGTGGGTTGTGTCGCTACAGTTAAAGGCGAATTACTAATTCATTAATTTGACGTTATCTGTATAAATAAAAACAATGATAAGTAATCGCATGCGTTTCTTTATACATGTTCATAATTGCAAGTAATCCAAGATTTAATGACAATTTCTATATACAAGGTCTAATAAAAATATTGAATTACTAAAAGTAGTAAATTGTGGCGAATCCTATTCTTATATTTATCCTTTGACATTATCTCTTAGCACAGAAACGCCAAATGGACACTTAATAGCATTGCACTCCCACTGAAATAACAGCCACTAATAAAAGGGAAGAAGGTGCCAACGGACAACACAACACTTCCCAAACACGCAACGATCCTGTACATTTCCAGCTCATTAATTATCTCTGAAAAGCAGTACAAATGCTCCTCTAGAGCCGCGAAATCAGAAATTAACAACCTGACGCGATGTAAATGAGAGGTCCGCACCCTCGTTTCGAACAACGCCGCACGGTATGCATCTGTCAATACACAGCTAGTCGCTAATAAATTGAAAAACGCTGCCTGAAGCAGACGTCACTAAAATGTAGACGTGGCTGCAGTAAATGAATCCTTTTCTGCTCTAATTTGTCCTTTTTGATATCATCAGATGAGAATCAAAACCTGTAGTGACAAATTTACTTGAACTTCGAAATAAACGTGGACTTTTTTTTCTTCGACCTCCGATCAAGCCCTTAATCCGCTAGACTAGACGCAATCTAGGATTGAGGGATGAGCAGTGGGTGATTGCACAAGTTGTTTTTTACCACAACCACTGCCAATACCCACGCCATTTCGCCATTTTGAACTGAACGGTAGACACGTAAAGAAGGCTGATACGATTGATGCACCCACCAAGAGCGAGCAATTACACATTTCTTTTAAAAAATAATAAATGTCAAAGAATGAAGATATATAATGAAATGCATGCGAAAATATAAACGCGTAGAAGAGCGAATAGACGAGAGCGCTTTGTAGAAGACTGCGGCCAAGCAACGTATCATCGATGAATGCAAAGCATATGGTTCCGGGACGCCATCAAAATGCGTTATTAAAACGCGCGTTGCCGCGGGCGGCCGCCATATTGCGTGGAATATGATAAAAACCAGCGAGAGGCGTGTCGCTGCCCGGAGCGGTGAAGAGCGCGCTCTCCGCGCGGACATTAACGCCGCGGGAATATCGCTGCGTTTTCGCTCCGTTTACTTCGCCCTCGCGACCGTGCCTCCGCTCACTCCATCGCCTCACCGCCCTCAGCTCTGTACTCATAGTGCCGGCTTACGTGGCTCAGGCCATCAATTGACGTCACTGCAGCACATCTGATTGAGAGGACCTAGGGGTCGAGTCCCGACCGTAGCAGGATTTTTTATATTGGCTTGATAGCTAGGTCGCATTCGTTCGCTGTCTGGAAGAGAATTTCAGCGGCTGTTTGATCTGATAGAGAGTTTTCCGATCAACACCAGGCGAATGGCAGAGCAACACACTCTAACAAAAGGACGTGGACCGCGCGCGGTCTTTCCTTTTTCCATGGCCTATCCTTATCCCTTACCTACACACGCTTATCGTACACTCACATGCACTACACTACTACACTTGTTGGGAGACCAGTCGGGAGCTAAGAGCTTACCCAGACTGGGGTGGTGCCCCGCTGGTGGAAAATACCAAGATAGGTAAAAGCCAAAAAGCAGACGCTGCGAAAAAATCCCACAAGTCCCCACCGGCATCCTATAGAGGAATACCTCCACCCCCTCTCGCAATAAACACATCCACTACACCTACAGAACTAATGGCTTTAGCAGTTGACGCGCCTGGAAACGCCAATCTATCAGCTCTGAAGTAACACGAGCACTTGCAGCCACTGTCGTTCCATGAGTCCCCTTGCCCCTCCCACCTTCACTCCCCCCCGCCCCTCGCGTCACCGTGGCCACCCCCGTACAAATGGTCATCATCGCCTTCACCGGTTCCAATGTACCCTCCGAAACCATCATTCCCACCTCTCCTCCCGCCTTCACCGGCCTCGTCGCTCCCACAACCCTAGCGTTCCCAACACCCTCACCACCTCGGCACCCTCAACCCCTTTCACACCCCCCCCCCCACCCCCACCGTTGGGGCCACCGAGGCAGCGCGGCGCGGCGTCACCCATCGACTCCGATCCGGAGGTTCTATTTTTAAAAAGAAATTCTTACTTCTCAACGGAGGCGCGCTCGTTCCGTTCTTTTTGCTCGGGCGCGTTCACGCGGTCGCCGCCGCCGCCGCCGCCGCCGATGCGGCGCGGGCGAGAGCGCGAGCGCGATCCTTCCGGTTCCTCGTTTCGTTTCATTTCACCTCAATTTCGGAGCGACGCAATCCCGCTGCGGGGAAGGTCGGAAGGGCGCCCGCTCGCGCCAGCTCGCGCCCGCCCAGCCAAGCCAATCTGTGCCTTCGCGGGCTGCGGGGCGCGGCGTGACAGGGCGGGGCCGGGCGGCGTGGAGCGCAGCGGGGCGAAGCAAGGCGGAGCGGGGCGTGGCGGGGAGGAGTGGAAGGGGGCGGGGCGGGGCAGGGCGGGGCGGAGCGGAGGGGAGAGGGGCAGGGCGGTGCCAGGTGAGGCAGCGCGGAGCGGGGCGGCACAGGGCGCGGTACGGCGGCGGGGTGCGAGGGGGGGCGCGGGGCGGGGCAGGGCTGGTCTGGGCGTGGCAGGGCGGTGCCAGGTGGGACGGGATGACATGGGGTGGAGCGATGAGGAGCGGGGAGTGCTGTGCAGCGCGATACTGAGAGGGGCCGGGCGACACGGGGCGGGGCGAGGCGGCGTGGCACGGCACGGCGGTTAGAGTGTAAGTCGGTGTGCAGCAGCAGGCGTGGGTGGTTGGTATGGAGGAGGGCTCGAGAAAGAGCTTATTGTAGGGGAAGAAGGGGAGGAAAGGTGCGGAAATGTCCCCCATAATAAACTCTTTCTTCCTCATCCTCCACACCAACAACGGAAGGTAATGGGAAAGACTTGGACTTCGGGATTGAGAAGCGCTGGTTTAGGGCAAAGATTGTTTTATTCATTTATTTATTTAATGTCACTAAACAAATATGACCTATCCGGGTGGCCAAAATCGCTAGGGTGGTAATGCCACTGTTTATGTTTTAACACTTCATTACGAAGATAATAAAACGATGTTGCAGAGATGTGAAAGTGTTCACTGATAAAACTCAAGCCCAGGACGATGTGGATATAGGACTGTGTTTATAGATGCAAGTAAAGAATAGAGGTAATGGGAGAAATAGGTGTTTTATTTAGAGAAAGGAGTCAATGAAATTGAAAATTTTTGAGGGACGACTGATGGAAGAGAGTAAACATCTGAACACTGAGATCTCCGTGCCAAAAGCAACGGGGGAGTAAGAAACAATCGAAGAATGTTAAAATAGTCAACATAAATGTGATTCCAAGAGACGTGTAAATATATTAGAAACTTCGGCAAGACAGACGATCACTTAAAGGATACAAAGGACGTTGAGATTTTTTAAGAATATTGAACGAAACAAGATATGCATCGCAATGGAAAAAAGCAGACGAAGAGACATGAAAATTAGAAAAATATGTTAGTATGACCGCTCGATGTCTTAGTTAAAGAAAACAGCCCAAAATACAACTATGAAAACGTCGCTTCACGTTTAAGCAAATGAACATAATTAAATGTTTCAAATAATTAAGGCTTTGTACAAATAAATGGTGAATTAGAACTTACATACACCATGGATTATAAATTATAACATGTAATTGAAAAAATATGAAGAGCACTTTTGCATACTGAATGAAAGTAAACTTTTTTTCGGTTTAATATCGGATATTAAAAACAAAATATACTTCATCCACTCTGTCCAAAATAAAACTTTACGAAACTGAGATCAGAGTCGTAATAAGAGTTATTAGAACACAAGGGTCTAATAATACATTGGCAAAAATCTATTTTAACAACAATACTCAGTTTTATATTATAACATTACAACTTAACCATGACCTTCTCTTAATTACTAACATCATCAATTTTTCACCTTCCGCAAGATGAATAATCAAATTTAAATAAAAACTATAGTATATTGGAATTATAATAGAATCGAAACATCTTATTGCAATACTCGATTGGCTATCAAATTCGCCCAAACGGCTTCTTTTGATAGTTCTTCAAATTCATATTGTAAAATCATGTGTCGATACTACCGTTCGATAGCATTTTAGAGTACACTGTAGAATCGTAGAAATAACAAAATAATCCTGAATGTCAACTTTCTTGTACTCAAGAATATCAAGATATTACAGAATACGTCGGCATCGAACTTTTCTGTACACACTTTCATAATACACAAAATTTTGTGTTTGAGTAGGTTTGTAAAACGATCTGGATATAATAAAATATTTTTTGGTGGCTTGTAAAATTTATGTGCACGAACTGACAGTACCTCGCATTATTCACGAACTCTTTTCCATAATAAAGTAAGAAACGAAATAAAAAATAGTTGGAATTTTTGGCCTAAATCTGGCATTAATACATTCTGAATAGTGTGAAACTGCAGTGGTCATTCAAACTGTAAAATATTATTCTACAAAAGAACATGAAGTTTATGAAACTAAAAGAGAAGTTTTTGCATTTGAGAATATAATAATTATTATGCTACTTAGGAATACTACATATAAGTATTTCCAGTAGTAGCGTTTGCCAAATACAATTACTAAAAATACCCCAAAACGTTATAATATTTACAATCAACTTAATATTATATTTATATAATTAATGTCCTAACCTCAACCTTCTAATTCTGACATACTAATCTAAATAATAATAATAATAATAATAATAATAATAATAATAATAATAATAATAATAATAATATAAAATTATCGATTTTAATGTGGACGTATTCTTCAAATATAACCATTTATTTTATCTAGTTTTAAAACTTTAGACATTCTAAGGGAAAGTCATCTCGCTGGAAGTTTCTTCTTTTGGAGATTTTGAATTTTCCATTCTTTGTACGTGATTTGACCGTGCGCTCCAGAAGTAGTACTACCTTCGGATATTGATAGAATAGAGAATGAAGAACTACACAATGCTCTCATAGAATGTAAAAGTAGGAAAGCTTCAGCTATGGACAATCTTAACACAGAATTATATAAGTATATAACATAAGAAGCACATTAGTATTGTTATGTTTAGAAATGAAAAATGACCTACATCTGATATTTTTTCTTTGCCGAAATTTCCAACCGTGATCCTTCCGCACGACGTATTACAGGTTTGGTGATCATATCCGCATTTCCACCCACGGACGAGCACCATTCACTGCTTTGAATTACGCACAAAATTGCGATTTCTGTCTGCGCTTTTTCAAACATTTCCACGATATAAATCTAGAATTAGGCCGTGTCACCTTAGCAAATTTTGCAACGTATTTTTGTACTTTTTTCCTTTTGTTTGCACTTTCTTGTTATTTTATGGGTCTAAAAATATTTTTATGTTTATGTTTACAAGAGAAACTGCCATTAGTCTAGAATTGTAGTCAAATTTATTGTGATCACATTCAATTGGACGTCAGACTCATGAAATAGTTCTTGCGTAAATTTTCAAACTGGAATTTTAAATTAAGGTATTCCATTTTTCATTGATTACTAATTGAACTCTGAGCTTTTGGATTTTTTATGAAGCATGACGGAACAGAAATCCCAACTGCAATGGTCCCTAGTTGGCCACACGTATTGATGTGAAATGTTTATAACGGCACTCAACCATAAATTTTACTTTCCCAGCTACAATTTATTCAAGCATAAACGAGTGTCGCAGAAGCTCATAGCATTCCATTTCATTTTTAACTTGTTTAAAACCCAGTTAATTTTAATGATAAATAACTACATCTTTTCATAATTGTGGTACATACTAGGAGTAATAAAGAGAAGAAATCTAAATAAACTAATAAGAAGGTCGAATTCAGTCGCTCTCAGGGGGAGAATTCTAGAGGTCAGCTGTTCAGATCGGTAGTTTTCTGTGGTTTCTCCGATCAACCCCAGATGAATGCCGGAACAGAACCCAATGAACGGGCCACGGACCGGGCACGACTTTTCCTTCCTCTTCCTTGTCCTATCCTCACCCTTTATACACACACTAACATGCACTACACTACTACACATGCCAGGAGACCGATTGAGAGCTCAGAGCTTCTTCCGGCGGGGGCGGTAAACGCTGGTGGGAGATACCTGGAAGAGGGAAAAAACCCGTAATCGACGGTAGGTCGGTGCCGGATCCCGTCATCCAGTGGGGTAAGATCATAGCCACCTCCCGAGAAAGAAAACATGCACTACACTTAGGGAACTAATGGCCTCAGCAGTTGATGTACCCGGAATCACTAACAACCAACCAAGCATCCGACTGCCTGAAAACAAAGCAACGCGCTACAGCCGCTCCCGGGCGCCAGAAAGCGAGCGCAGGCCGGGGTGGTGCGCAGCGGGGTAGGGCGTGGCAAAGCGGAGAGGAGAGGAGAGGGACGGAGAGGAACGGGACGGGGCGGGGAGGGGAAGTGGAGTGCGGGAAGGGACGGGGCCGCTGAAAGACGGGTGGGTGGCGAGGAGCGGGAAGGGGCGGGGTGGGCCGGCGCGGGGAAGAGAGGGGAGCGGGGCGAGGGCAGGGGAGGCAAGGGGGGTCGGGTAGGGGGCGGGGGAGGGGGAGGGGCGGGGGTAGGGGGGAAGGGGGCGAGCCGGAGTGGGGCAGGGGGTGGGCCGCGGCGGGCTGGGTGGGGCGGGACGGGCGGGGAGGAGAGGGGCGGCGCGGGCCAGGAATTTTCGCGGCGCGGAGTCGCGTCGCCCGCGCCGCGCCGCGTCGGCGGCCGCTGGGCGCGGCGCGAACAAAGCAGGGCCGCGGCCGCGGCCGCGCCCGCGCCCGCGGGGGCGGAGGGCGCGGGGCAGGGCGGGGTCGAGGTGGGGGGCGGGCACCGGGGTGGGGGTCGCTTTGTGTCTGCGCCCGCTTTATGGCTCACCTGTTGCGGGGTCAGGCGCGGGGCCGGGCCCTGCGCGGCCGCCGCCCTGTTTTATACACCGCCCGCTCCTCCCCGCCCTCCGCCCTTCGCCCTCCGCCCGGCCACCGAAATGCCCTCCGGCGGCGCGGGCATCGCACCGGAAAGCCACCGCTAATGGCAACCGAAAACCCGATTCCAGGTTCCAGGAGAAATCTGATTATTTATTTATTTATTTATTTGTTTATTTGCAGGGTCATGCGATATGGATCAACACAGAATTTCATAATCCAAATAAATGTGTTTGTGTTTTTAGCAATTTTATTATTTCAAATATTCTCTCAATTAATAATTGTGAGTGGAAGTACTAATTTCATTGAGGAAAAACGAAAGGTATTTTAGAAGCAACGTGAATTGTATGCAAGGCAATGGTGCATAATCGTGATATGAAGTTGTTTGGCTAAATTACGACGTTAAGGAGATAAACTGCAATGTTATCAATGTTATCACCTTGCTTGTATGCACTTCCACAGCACGTGCAAATAGTAAAAGCAACGTTTGGACTGAAGGGTTAGACATCATTGACAAATGTTTTATAACACATCTTTTCTAGCCTTTTATAGTTGACTCCAAAAACATGTTGTTTGTCATCTACCATAAGAAATAGAAAGGAAGATTAGGTGATTTCTGATTAGAGAATAACAGGTAAGTGTATATCATTCTTTGATAAAATTTACAAAAAATATTTTTTGAACGGATATGTAAAACCACTTTTAAATATCGGAGAATAGCGAGACTTGGGCAAGCGTTTTGTTAATTCACTTTACTTTGGTTTCAATTACCGAAACGTCCTTTTTGCGTGCCAGCCGCCTACGGCTCTTACCCACCATACAACTGGCATATCATTCGGATTTCAATGCTGCGAGGTTTTCCCAGCTCTATTCCTTTCTTCTTCTTCTTCTTCTTCTTCTTCTTCTTCTTCTTCTTTAATAAGCTTTATTCTTTTGGTCACATGAACTGCAAGGTCATTAGCGGCCATATTAAGACATACCCTGATATCTCAATGGTATTAGATATTAAAATAATATGGAATAGTTACTCAGTTCGAAATATTAGTACCCGGGAGGGCGAAAGTAAAAAGGTACTTTCTGTATCTACAAAGAGATCATTGGATAGCCATATTGGTCATGGACGTAATAGATACAAATATTAGGATGTAAGTAGTTGGGCGTAGGTATGTTCCAGGACAAAGTATACTGTAAATGGAGAACCATGGAGATTCATAGGACAATATAAACAAAGCTGTGATTTTGAACGCTGACATTTGCAGAAATAACTTTTTTTTATTTTGAAAGCGTCATATAACTAAATACATGAAATGTAGACAGCCAATGGTGACAGGTTTTAGCAAAGACATTAGTGTCGATTCAAGATAATTGCCTATCGTGAAACGAGTTGTAGGGAATAACAAAATTAATAACAAAAATTTTGAAAGCTAACGAAAACGAAATTGAGATTTTGCACCAGGATCATGATTTTGGGAAAAAGACATTTGGTCGCCGATGCGAAAACATCATAATATTAATAGTCACTGTCGCGAGCACATGCAAGGCTAACTAGAACATTTAGCTGTTGTGAATGAAAATAGTCTTGAGTAAAGATGTCCACCTGAGGAATTAAATAGTTATTTATGAGAACATTACAATCAGCTCAATACAAACAGCTCACCATCAGCTCATTACAAACAATTCACATTCAATACATGTAGTACATTATTTTACAACACTTTGCCAGATGACATTAAACTATTAAATTCGATAGAAAAGTTTACAAGGAGGACATCACTTGTATAAACTGGAAGCGCCACAAAAAAAACCATAGAAGATAGTCAAATAAGATTATTTGCAAATAAGGTAATAGACAATCTTTTTCACTAATGTAAAGGCCTTTTAATCGCCAGAATCCAAGTTACATTCGATGGCATGCCAAAATAAATGATAAAGTAAAATATTGTAAATTATATAGGCAATAGTAAAATTAAATAATATAATTGTGTTATGAAAACATGAAGGCTTATTTGTACTAATACACAGACTCCACAGAGAAAGCATATTGTGTTCTTAAAAAAGTGTAAATTTTCAGCATAACCTACTCCGTACTGGATGGGACGTTGGCTCACGTATGTAATAGAAGCGTGAAAAAGATCGAAGTCGAGCATTAATAAATCACTAAGTCCAGATTTGCAAACAGATTTCAGTTTGGTTTGCACAAAGTCGGTACATCGTAATAATAATTTCCAAAGATTTTGCAGTCGTTTCAAATCGCCTATGCCCAGCATGGTTCAGATTCTATTAAAAATTGATAGTTTAAATTTGTTTCAATATATACAATTATTTACAATGCATTAAAAAATGTATATTTTAGGAATTGGAAAATAATATGCATGTGAGATATTTAAGTACGTAATTTGGGGAAAAACTTTGAAACTGAATGTGCAATACGTGAGTCTGAATACACTGGGCAATCAACTGAGACATGTTAGATAGTTATAGGGGTGTTACAAGATAATCTTTCTTGAACAGATGTGAGTGAGTATGGCGGCTGTGTCCTATGCGGAGTCTTGCGAGAGAGAGAGAGAGAGAGAGAGAGAGAGAGAGAGAGAGAGAGAGAGAGAGAGTAATTTCTTCTTTCTCTCCCACTTGTCGGCGCGGTCCGGGGCAGATCGTTAGTGCTCTGGTATCCTGACCTCCGTGAATTTGCCTCCCCCGAGTTAGAATATTGATAGAATTCTTGTGTAATTATATTCGAACAGAGTGTTACGAGTTATAAACTGTCGACTGAACTGTACGACTTTGTGCCGAGAGTGACATCAAGGCCTCAAAGTCCGTGTTCAATCGAAATTGCGCCTCGGGGTTGCGTACGCAAACTAACTCCACTGCGATCAGTGGTGTATTTCCTGTTATGCGTGTGCGGGTCCGAGTATGCTCTGCGAGGTCATGCCAGTCTGCCAGTTTGACTTGCCGTCAAAATGTCGCTATCAAGATCTTCGTAAATGGTCATATACGATTTATTGCAGTAGCTGTGATGAAACGATTGTGAATAAATATTCTTTCATCTAAATCTCTTATGTGTTTGTGTGTCTGTTGTAAGAAGTATTCCGTAACCTACATTACATTGTAACCGCCCTACTGATCTATCTTAGTATAAGATATATACGCGAAATTACCTTTCCATAGTGTTTCAATATACAAACGAGCAAAACCCACTACGCTGAATAGGATTGGGACTAAAGATCATAATAAAGAATACTAAAATGGAGAATGTTCATTGTTTTACCACGTTTGATCGCACTTTTGAATATTTTACCAGCTTCAGTGCAAAATGTAACAAAAAATTGGAACCAACTTCATTCTTTCCCGAAACTCTTTAATTTTACTTGAAAAATAAACGTGACCGAATTGGAAGTGCACAATTGCTTTTCTAATATTTGAGAACCTTAAAAATCAAGGGAGCAATTTCATTTTAAGGTAATCACGACAATTGCACAAATTTGCCGGTCAGCTCAACGAATACCTGTAAAAGTATGGTAATCGCCCAAGTATCGTGAATAAATTGGGGATAGTAAAGTCTAAAGTAATAATACGGGAATTTTCAAAGACATATTGCTTTTCAATTGTTTTTTTCTTACAAAATGAATTATTAGCACTGAATGTTATATTTGAAAACTAATTAATTATAGTTTTATAGTTCACCAGGAATTTGTATTCTCATGTTTCATTTCCTTTATATTCTAGTATATGCTCATAGCATGGAGAAAATTCAAAAGCTTCTCCTGAAACCTTATCTATATTACTTTATGAATCACAAGAACATGGTCTTTAACAGTAACGCAAATAAAATTGGTACAACGATGCCAGGAGAAAATGTTAAACATTTCGCTCTGAGACAAAATACCATCTACGCAAATTAAGAAGAAGACCAAAATCAAGGACGCAGTACAGCAAACCAAAATAAGCAAATGGCATCGGGAAGGACACATAAGACAAGACCAACAACGATGGGCATATACTACAACAACCTGGAACCCTCTGTATGGTTGGAGGAACCAAGGGAGACAGTAGATGACGGGCAGACGAGCTAAGCAAGGCAGCTGATCCCACCTGTACGAGACTGGCCTAAGAGAGGACAACAAGGAGACAACTGGGATACGAACTGCAGAAATAAGATAATCCCCAGTACAATTACTGCTTCTTATAACTACTATTTTGCTTTGCTCATACATCGGCTTAAAGCTACTAATGAACAGAAAGAAATGAACAGAATAAGTTTAATGCCTTTGATGATCCCCAGTGCAACTAGCATTTCTTGTAGCTACTATTTTGTTTTTGCTCATATAATTGTTGTCTTATAGTTTGTTTTATTGTACAGTTTCATATAGCTACTATTTTGTTTCGCGTATATATTGTCTTGATGATTTTCGGAAGGATCGCGGGTTCAAGTCCCGCCTCGGGCATGGGTGTTTATGTATGTCTCTGTGTGCCGTCCATTCATCCTTCATTATCATCATCCCATCTTCCATCCCTCTAAGACTAACAACCCTGGGGTATACAAGTCTTATTCAGCCTAATGCTGGTCCCTCTAATTGATTTCATGCAAGACAGGCAACATGAGAAATGATACTGGGCCTGTGCAAGTGAATGTCCAGCGTGGTCCAAGATGTCCTATTCGCGAGCATTAAAAACCTCACTAGTCCACTCGAGAGGCATAGTTGGCTGGTGCAACCGGCGCGCGGCAAAGATGGGCCCCCGAAGTCAAGGGCTCCGAATGAGGACAAACCTTCCCCAATAAAGATGACAATGGCAATGGGGCCCCTATTTGTATTTTCCGCACCGAGGCTTTCGAGTCGGTGTTAAGCCTCTGCTTCACTCCCTAGTAAGATAAGGTTGATTGGTTGTTAGTGATTCCAGGCACGTCAACTACTAAGGTCATTAGTCTCGTAAGTGCGTTGCCTGTTTTTTTCATCGGGAGATGGCTGTGATCTCCCCCCGCTGGATGGCGAGATCCGGCGCCGACCTACCATTGTCCAGGGGGTTTCCCCCACCCAGGTATTTCCCACCAGCGGGGCACCGTCCCACCCCTAAGCAAGCACTAAGCGCCCGACCGATCTCCCGGAATATGTGGTAGTGTAGTGCATGTTAGGGTAAGTGTGTGTGTAAGGGGAGAGAATAGGACAAGGAAGAGGAAGGACAGATCGCGCGCGGTCCGTGGCCCGTTTGATAGGGTACTGCTCCGGCATTCGCCGGCATTCGGCCGGTGTTGATCGGAGAAACCACAGAAAACTACCGATCAGAGCAGCCGGCCTCTAGAATTCTCCTTCAAACAGCGACTGAATTCGACCTTGCTGAGAAACTAGCGTCAAAAATCTTGCCACCGCCGGAACTCGAACCTAGGACCTCCCTGTCAGAGACACTGCTGTTACATAAGTTAATGCATTGAGCCACTTCTCCTGGTCCAAGTAAGATACGTTCTTCTAGGTATATGTGATAATTTTTGGTAATATGTTAACTCAATTATTTTATGTATTTCATTGGCCAATCTATCTATTCATCATTGCAAATCATATGAATCATTAATATTTTATATTAATTTTATTTCCACTATTTCTAATTATTTGCTTTAGTAAACTAAACCTTTAAGCTATTTGTTTCATAATAGCAAAATTGTATGTCGTCTACGTTTCCTAAAGCACCAAAGAATCTGACAGTAGATTTCACTCAAAACATTCATTCAGAATAAATTTTAGAGAGAAAGCAGATTTTTTGTATACATTTACAAATACATTATTTTTAAATTAGTTTATGATAGGTCAATGTAGACTTAATGTAAAAGTGAAGTATTCTACCACCACGTACCCACATATAATTTCGTAATTAAAAATATATCTAAATAGAAAATATTAATCAGGGAGAAATTGTATCACACATTTTCTATGGGTCAGAGTGTCGGAATTATTTGTATTCGATAAATATCCAGGTGATATAAAAACTTTACTGAATAATTCGTTTCAAATGAGAATGAGATACGTGGTTACAATAAGCTTTCCCACAAACTGAAGAAAAATATGTCTTTTTGTACTATATTAACACTGTTAGTGCACCAACAGTGACGGAAAGGCCGGTTCTCATTTAAAAGATTACCGCAATGTTACAAACAGTTGGAATTGAAACTTTTGAATGATAGCACAGGACTACAAAACTTTTCTATCATGTACAGTTTTTTCCAATGGCAGAATTGTTGGGATATAAAGTCGGTTATGAGAAACAAAAATATTAATTGTTAAGTCTCGAAAACCTTTTTTTTTTTTTTTTTTTGTTCCCATAAGCTCAAATAAAATATTTCTAGCTTTTCTATTTACTTGACTTACTTATGAGATCATCTTCCTTTTCCTTCATGCTTCTGCTTGTCCTTTCCTCATTTGTGAACATTTAAAGTTTCGCACTTTTTCATCCAGAAGTAATCCCCCAGCACAGACATAACCCACTTTTCTGGGCAACCTCTTTCCGTATCTTTTAAATCCTGGTGGAATAGCTCCTCTCGCTCATCATTGAAGTCTCCCAATCTTTCTGGGAAGTAGCTCACTTGGGAATGTACAAAATAAAGCTTATTTCATAACTTTAAGCTTTAAATACTGTATGCATATGCTTAAGTTTCACAATAATCTTTTAATTGGGATATTCATTGTTGCCATGTGATTTATTAATAAGCTGCTGCAGCGATTCCAAAACATATTTTCAGCTTCTTCCATCGTTTGGGTTCAGACTTCATCTAACTGAACTGTATGAATATCAGACCTCCCAAATATTTTCCTCTTTCAGTTTGGTTTGAGAAAGTTTTGGGAATTTGGAGCTCATATCTGAAACGTTCTCCGTCATTTGTGGTCGATTTCACGAATTGCTTCATTAGCTCCAGCTTATTGTGAAAAGTAGTATAAGACTGTCAGGGAGCTCGAAGTCAGGATTGCCAGATTTGGGAAGTTTTTCCCCAAAATGGTGACTTTTTTCAACTAACAGTGTAGTCTAAAAGAATGGTTATTATTTTAAAAATTTCATAGACTATTTTAAAATTTTTCAAAGGTTCGCAAGCCTTTTTGCAAACGCATTTGTTAGTGATTATGCAAATAAACCACCTCAATCGGCGTAAACCACGGTGTACATATATAAGCGGTATATATATATATATATATATATATATATATATATATATATATATATATATATAAAGTTGGAGAAATCCGAGCCTTCTAAACGTGACATCACAAACAAATATCGCCTTCAGCGCCGAGTAATATGGTCGGAATTGGATTATATCGATAAGTGCCGGACCAGCAAAAAAGGTAATAGAATGTCCAAAAGTATCTTATCCGATAGATTACGGTGCTTTCGCGCCTTTCAGATTACAGTGTTTTCGTCCCTAGAAAGGTTATTTTCAGGTCTTTGGCATCAACATTCTAAGTTTTAAGAACTAGAACTCCTAGAACGCTTCGTTTATGAGTTATCTAACAATATAATCTGTGGTGCGGGTTGCATTTAACACGAATATTTAGATAGGTTATTTTAAACAAATCCTTCATACTTTTACGATAAAAGTGCAATTCGTCACGTCTCCGTGAAATTCACTTTCGTTGGACAACTTATTTATGAAGATTGATTGCCTGTGAGACCCGCAAAAGGTATGTATAATACTGATATAATATAGAAGATGATGTTAGAGGTATAACAAAATGTTGTCGTTTGATGTAAATATGACATAAAAAATATAATAATGTTGATATAAACATGTTGATTTTTTTACGTATCTTACTTTTACTTGTCCGGATAGTAATTCGATTTTATTTCTATTCATACCTATCCAGACATTTGCAAACGCGGACAAGGCTCTGAAATTTCAAACAGTTTTAATGAGGCATGTAAATTTACCTCCAACATGGCTGCCAGCGCAAGCTTGAATGTGCAAAGGGAAAGAACGGACATCAGCTTAGAATTGTATTATATCTTAATTTACTCCATCTCCATTTTCCTCGTTGAAATACAATATACAATAATTGACAACAGTTACTGTCTCCACAAGAGTGTTGATTTTTCCTTGATGAACATACTAAACTAGTTCAGACAACAATCTTTTACATTCATTTAACAAATATTTTGTCACATGCACATTAATAAAATAAAAGCAAATTTCACTTCGAGCAGATTCAAAATCCTCCATGTATGATGATAATAGTGGATTGGATTGGTGCGAAACGTGCGGGCGGATTGGTAATATGATACGTTTTATTTCCAAGAAAGCGCAATCAAATCGAACGCCCGAACACTGGAAAAATACATATTTGTTTGTTTGTTCTCGGGACCCATCAGGAAACTACTTCAGCGAACTGTTTACGATTTCGAGAGCCTATAAAGCGAACAATCGCGGGTCTCGCAATCGATATGTAATGCGACACACGGCGACAAAAGCGCCCAACTCCATTTGCGGCGTGTGCCTCGACGTGCCGTCTCGTCGACCTCACCCCTTTCCTCCTCCTCTCCCCTCCTCTCCTCTCCTCTCCTCTCCCCTACCCAACCCCTCCCCTCCTCTTCCCCAACTCCCCCTTCCCCATCCTCTCCTCTCCTCTTCCCTCCCCTCCTCTTCCCTTCCCTCCCCTCATCTCCTCTCCCCTCCTCTCCCCAACCCATTCCCCCCTCTTCCCCAACCCCTCCCCTCCTCTTCCCCAACCCCTCCCCTCCTCTTCCCCAACCCCTCCCCTTCCCCATGCTCTCCTCTCTCTCCTCTCTCTCCTCTCCTCTCCTCTTCCCTTCCCCTTCCCTTCCCTTCCCTCCTCTCCTCTTCTCTTCTCTTCCCTTCCCTTCCCTTCCCTCCCCTCCTCTCCTCTCCCCTCCCCTCCTCTCCTCTTGCGTCTCCGCGTCCTACTCCGGCCTCTTTTCGTCGCTGCACTTCATTGGGCCGAGTGCAAAGTATCGAGCCGGCATCCATCGGCCCCTTGACAGCCGTTTGCGGTCGCGTGGGATGGGGCAGCGGCCTTCACCCGCAGATCGAGTGGGTCTCTCTACCAGCCGCCCCACAATGGGACAACAGCCCTTGTGTGAGAAGGCCTCCCCACCACCGCCCCGCCGCTGCTGTCGCCGCCCGGCGCCAAGCCTTGAAAGAGGCTCTAGTGCAAAGTGTTGGCTTCCGGTGAAAGGTTTTTATCAAGCGGCAATTAATATTTAATAAATACAATTTTTAATGAAGAATAATTGTAAAGTTAATTTTGTTTCTTGAAATGTTAGTTTTTTCTTCAATTATTTTGAGTTTTTAGTTTGAATATTAATTTATTAAATTTGATTTAGATTGTGAAAATGTTTCTAGATTTCAGAGAATAAATAACTAAATTATCCACTGATAAATATTTCAGAGGACGAAAATGTTCTAATAGTGACTAAATATAATAAGGTATACAATATTCTTATATTCTTTGATCAATATATTTTTATTTTTAATTATACGAATTACGAACTTCAGTATTATACGTTTTGTAATGTATGTTGCAGGTCAGAAATGTATACGTGTGAACATAGGAACATTTCGTTTCTAAGTCGAAGCGGGTGTACACTATCCATTGATTAAAAGGGCTTAAACAATCAAAGTGCCGGGAGTGGAGGGTGGGACAATGATTTCTGGAAGTCGTACTTCCTTAAAACATAAGACAAATTACACATTACTATTTGAGGAGACAGTTGATTGCGTCACTCACAGTACTTCAAGAAAATGTTCTCCTTCAAGTTTAATAGAATTTATCAAAACAGAATTTTGTAAATTTTATGAAGTTTCGTGAATTCAATGAACATAAGAAATTACCTTATTATTAGACCCTGGAACTTAATGCACTAAAAAAGTTAAAAATGAACATACAACACGCTCTTAAAATTGGCAATATATGCACTTAAAATAGACAATTGTGCGCTTAAAACACAATATGCGTTAAACAAAACTATAGTTAGCAACAGTATTAAGCGAGAGAACCAATAGCATTGTTACATGGTGCCGAAACATTCTACCCAGTTCACTACGTTCATGCTTAGGAATAAAGTTACAGGATGTAAGTCAATTCAAGCGAAAACAATCTTATCGGTAAAATATCGAAAATAACATGTTGGTATTATAGCATTGGCAGGGCTTAAATCACTTTTCTTTTGAATAAAAAATGCACAAAAATATGTGACTTGGGCCTACTTCTACACAAAAAACGGAAATATTTGCACTTAAACATGTCGCATACATTAGAATATGTAGTTAAAGAAAAAATCTCAAAAATATGCAGTGATGCAAAATAAAAATGGGCTAGATTTGTTTTATTTTTGGTCACAGGTAAAGTTATATACATTTCCTATTGATATGCGCAATCAGTAAAAATATGCAATTGCATGAAGTTCCGCCGTCTATTTATTGTTTCTAAGCAGACAATTCTACTGCTTTGTGGTGGAGTGAAAAAGGTAGAAATTCGGGAAAGAAACTTCAGAAATATTCTTACGACAAAATAAAGGATATCATGGAAATAAAAGCACACAATTTCCAAATCGGGTCTTTTCATGTTAAATCAAAAGCCAATATTATTATTGACAATTCTTTAGTATATACAAATAATTCCTGGAACGGATATAAAATGTAAAGGGTAATATATTCTTCATAATACTCCTAAAATCCTATAAATGCTCTTTTCTTCTGTCCTCCACATTATCAAAAGTTCTGCTATCGAAAAGAGAATTTCTTAGAATACATAAAAGTTAATCCGTTCTTCAACAAGATTTGCCCAGATACTCAAGTATTGACAAAATAATTCAGAAATACAGTACCATTTACATCAAATATTCACCGAATCATACAGTCAAAGTTAAAGCCACATATGATGTACGTTTAAAACCATTTCAAAGGTACAGTTCCCCTCGCTGAAATACTGCCACAAAGTGACGTAAAATGTCGAAGAGCCCCCGTATGAAAGCGACGTCCATCACCCCCAAAGAAGGGGAGCATCTGAAGGAAGTTCACAGAGAGAAATATGCTCGGCCGCTCCCTTCCAGACGCTGCGCATACGTCGTGCACCGCTTTTGATGAAGCCCCCGCCGAAATAGAGCCTTCATAAATGATGAACAACCCCGGGGTTCGCCACACGTCTCCTAGGAAACGTCGCGAAAACATGAATAGGCGGCGGGGCGGGCCGTGACAGCGGACGATCACAGGCGGTCGTGCTCCGGCGCGCGGCGGACAAGCGGCGACAAAACGCAGCCGTCATAATGCGTGCACGCGTGGAGGCACCGGCAGGCCAGCTGCGCGACTTATCTTCATCTTCCAAAGGGAAGCCGGGAAGGCGAAAATATTAAACGTTTAAGACCTCGGAGTCCCCAAATTGAGAACTAATGGATGGGCTTGAAAAGCAGATCGCTCGCCACGCTGGTTCGGCACAAGGGGTGGGGTCCCTGGCCACGCAGGGGGAATGGCGGCGGAGACACCTGAATGGCAGGCGGTTTGTCGCGAACGCGCGGTGAAAGGGACTTAGTACAGTGGTTCCTCTTCCTAAACCGATGTACGAAAATTAACAGTGTCGGCCCGGTGGCCGAGATCGCTAAGGCAGTAGTGACGTAGTGATCTCGGACCGAAGGGTCGGGGGTTCGAGTCCCACCTTGGACATGGTTGTATTTGTGTTCGTTCTTTCACCCCTTATCATCACAATTTTGTTTCACCTTCATAGTTACCATAACGTTAATACCAATAGTGGTCGCTAATGACTAGATGTTAATACGACCTTATATAACAAAAAAAATTAACAGAGTAGTCTTTAGTGTAATTCTTACATACGGAATAAATCCATTACATGTGCTTCTTAATAATGTACGACAATCGTTCTCTGAACGATTAAAAAAAATAGGAATTCATTTTTCATTTTTTCTCTATTCTGCAATATTTTGCGCATTTCACAATACGATCTTGGGATTTAAAATTGAAATATTCTAAAAGAGTAATCGCCACTACTCGAGATATCACAGTATTGGTATTAATTTTTCCAGATACACAGCTTATTTCGTAACTTTACTTCGCAAATAGTTACTTGCCATGACTAACGAAATCGAATAAAAATATTAATCGCAATAAAAATTATACCTCCCTAAAATTGTCCGTAAAATACGCAATTTGAATAATTCAAAAATCTTAATAATCAAATAATTGGCACGTAATACTCAAAACATGATTTATACAAAATAAGATAAAATTAATCATGAATGAGTGAAATGATATTCGGTAACTAGTTACCTGGCGAATTTTCGTGAGGGAACTTGTTATCTTACCCTTTTCAAGTTTTAATGTTTAAAACAAAAACCAACTCTGTTCTTCAGTCTTGCAGCTGTTTCTCCTGACATTCTTTTTTAGGGGGGGGGGTTTTCTATGAAGACGACAATTTTCTGTGATCTTCCCGTTATTTTTTCGAAGAGGAGCTAACGTATTATTAAAAATCATAGTTTATACCTACAGCTCCTGGATTTATTTAGTTCATGAATTATTAAGGCACCGCGAACAAATGCCGAGAAATTTACGGAGATAAAGAGCTAACGTTTCAGCGGACGTAGAAACATATTTAATGATGTTAATATACCAGTCTTCTCCTGGAAACGAATGGACAAGCTATAGTATTGTTTCTACCATTTTGCTTGAAACGACGCACTTATTAAAAGCATATGCATTTTAATATAATTTCTAAATGTTCTTAAAGCCACAATCACTAATGAATTTATGTATATTGTAGAGTGGGTTATTGCGGTTTACCCGTAAATGCAGAATTGCACGACTGCGTTAGTGCATGGCAGTGTTTCCCAACGAGATCAGTATCGACGCCCTTGGGGGTCAGTGAAATTTTAAAGTACTCAATGATGATCAAGGCCTCGATAGGGGGTAGACATCCAATGCACCGACAAATCACCTGTGTAATCAAGATACTACTGATTCCAAAAAATAAGTGAAGTTATTAATTATTTTCTTATATAAAGATTCAGAAAATCTAATAATTGATTATATGTTTAAAAATTGAAATTTTAATAGTATAAAAAAATAATAAAACATAAAACTAAGAAATCACTTTTTCAAATTTTTGATCATATTCTTTGTCTATGCAATTGTTATCAAGTTGTTTTGGTGCAATTAGTATTTGGGTTAGGATTATTTTGTACGCTGTTTGTTATAGACAAATATCAAGGGAGTCGATGCAGTGAATCTTTTAAAAGGATCGACGCAAGAAAAAGTTTGAGTTTCCCTGGCGTATGGAGTTTCGAGTTCAAAAGAAAAGCTTCATGGAGCAAGTCCTGTCAGATGATGAACACCAGCTAAATAGTTGGAACAAAAACAGCTGATCGGCCGATTCAAAGCTTTCTTCTAATCAATTCTAGACAGCAGTCGGAGCAGTACTTTACAGATCCGATCATTAGGTACGTGCAGTCCTTCATTCTCTATTAAGCCCACATTCCCATCCTTGGGTTCGAGCGGCAGACTGTCATTCCATTCTCTTGTGTGAGTGGCGGGTGGTGGGAGGTGGAAAGCCTCAGGCGAGTCGCGACAGGCGGATGTAGGGTGGTGACTAGTATGGTGGGTGGGAAGATGGGTGGATGGTGGATGGCGAGGGGTTGGGAGGCGGGAGGGGGCGGGATGCTGCATGGCGGGTGGCTCGGTGGACGGTAGGTGGGACGGGGAAAGGGGGGCGGTCGGCGCGGGGAATAATGGGATGATCGGCGGTAAGTAGGAGGCGGGTGGCGAGAGGTGGCAGACGGGAGGCGTGAAAAGGGCGGGAGGTAAGAGGAAGGCTGGAGTCGGGCGAGGGGGTGGAGCGAGCGGTTGGGCGAAGGGGTGGATTGATTGATTTTTTCGTGTTTCCGGGCGCGTCAACGGATTTGGTCATTAGTCCCATAAGTGTAGATGTTTTCTCGGGAGACGGCTGTGATCTTCCCCCGCTGGATGGCCAGATCCGGCGCCGACCTACCATCAGCTAGTGGGATTTTCCCCTAACCTGGACTCTCCCACCAGCGGGGCACCGCCTCAGCCGGGATACGTTCTAAGCTCCCGACCGTTCTCCCGGAATATGTGGTAGTGTTGTGTATGTTAGTGTCAGTGTGTGTGTGTGAGGGGAGATGATAGGATAAGGAAGAGGAAGGAAAGAGCGCGCGCGGTCCGTGGCCCGTTTGTAAGCGTACTGCTCCGGCATTCGCCTGGTGTTGATCGGAGAAACTACGGAAAACTACCGATCAGAGCAGCCGGCCGATAGAATTCTCCTCCAGACAGCGACTGAATTCGACCTAGCTGAAAAGCTAGCGTCGAAAATCCTGTCGCCGTCAGGACTCGAACCTAGGACCTCCCGGTCAGAGGCGCTGCAGTAACATCAGTTGATGCACTGAGCTACCGCTCCCGGTATGCGAGGGTGGGGGGAGTGGGTGGGGGGAAGGGAGAAGGCGTGGGGGAGGGGAGGCGAGGGGTGGAGCGAGAAGGTGGGACGAGGGGATGGGCGCGGGCGAAGGCGAGGGAGTGGGGCGTGAGGTGAGGCGAGGGCTGTGGTGAGGTGAGAAGACGAGGGAGTGGGGCGAGCAGTTGGGCTTCCGGGGCTGCTGGAGATGAGGGCCGCGTGTGTGCCGGGCGGTTGGGCCCCACTGCCTCCGCCTTGTGGGACTGCATCGCCTGCCCTGCACTTTGCAGCCCCACAGATCGTGCACAAAAGCGTCGGTCGCGCGGTTTGATCCGATTCGTGGATGTTTTAGTCGAAGCGCTGCGCTGCACTTCTGTGCGCCTTTATGGATTTAATTCATTGTGCATTCGAAAGGGCTGAAGGTGGAATTTATGTTGTGCATTAATAAATCGGATATTAAGAAATATTACAAGAGTGCAGAAAATTAGATTTCTGAAACTTCATATTTAATGAACAATGTTTATATTTTATTTATTTATGTTTCTTAGTTTAATACTTTGAGTACCAATGATGGCAAATCTGAATTTTTGTAGGCTACAATGTGAAACCGGGTTCAACTGTTGATTTATTCACACAAAATCATATTTGTAAAATATTACTGTCTGGCTTTTATATTTTCCAAACCATTGAAATACATTTAACGGACCAAACTAATATTATGAAAATTAAAAATTTCCTAAAACATTAAGATATTAAATTACTTTAAATAATGATCATACAACCCGTTGAACTAATAATCCAAATCGTGAAAATTTTCATTCAACAATTTGTAGGAAACAATAATATGTTAAAAAAACCATGGCGATCATACATTTCGGAATGATCAACAAATGTTTTACATAGGGAGACTGAAAGGAAAACATTCGAGGGAATTTTCGGGTCCTAAAATGTTGAAATATTTAAAAGTAAGGGTCGTAAATGTTCAACCAATCTATATTATTGAAGATTTCTTGATCAAGCAATAATTCACATTGTAGGCAATGTCTTTAACCATTGGTGTTCCAGCATTAGGTCCATTCACAGTCTTTTCTGTACCGTCCAATACCTAACAAAACCAGTGCTGACAGACACATACTAACGAAGCAGGAACGTTGCAGTTGTGTCGTTGGAGCATTGATTGCTGATCAGAAAAGTTGCGTAATTACATTCCACAACGCTCATCGCTTCAGTATTTATTTATTCGCAGTCAAAAATCGTCAAAATGAGGATAATAGGGAAATTCGAGTATTCTAAACGCAACACGTGTACTTAATAAAGGTTGTAATAAACATGGCTTCCCTACCTGTGCACCTGAGCCAAAGCTCTGAGGGTTTCAGTAGTACATGGTCGTAGTAACCGAAGTTAATCACCGTGATCTCGCGGTATAAACTCTGCTTCTGCTCGAGGGGCACGCTAAGGGATAATATACAATTTCTGTAGCCCACTTACAAATAGTTTCTATTTCACGGAAATCGTTATCACAATTTTGAAGAAAATGCTTTTTGGCACTACTATTCTTACAGGGATTATTTATATAGTTGTATGTATGCGGCAGTTTGGGGTCCGGCCGCCGGCTAGCTGTGTCCCCCATGCCTGGACCAAGTTTAATTCTCACGCTTGAGAAGCAAGAGAAACACGTGGCGGAACATGACGTGTTCTCTCCACCATAACTAGCAAACTTTGTCTGCCTGAGCTTTTCTTCGACACACAGCTACAGCTGAGACGATTTTAAAGGAAAGCTACAACTCTATTTGCCTCGACCGCGACTCGAGCCCAGGATCACACCAGCTACAGCAGCTAATACTTTCTCGCATTATTTGTAACGGCTACGCAATATTATAATACATGAACCTGCAAAACATTTTTCCCCACGCTGGGTTTCACCAGTATTGGAATATTTACACCTTTCAGTTACCGTTACTTTTGAAATTGACATCATATTTTTAGTGATATAACTTTTAAGTACGCATTAATTTAGTTTCTTTCTTCCTGAAATAATTCCTATGATTCTTCATTTTAGGGATCTTTTATCCACTATGCAATAAGGATGAATATATCCAATGAAGGTAGTTGCAAGGTATTTTCTTCACGTACGAATACAATTAAACTTTTCATTTTATTTTGAACGAGGAATTGTGAACTCCTGTAGAAGCGACAAGTCTCCGTTTGAAAAATTGTCTCTCATAATCGAATGCAGTAAATTGCCTACCTCTCAACCTAAGCCATTGTTATTTTTAAGATTATACATATTGTGAGCTAGTTAGTTCGTACACTGAACGGACGTCGTAAGAGATTGGTGCAGGTTTCAAATTTGCTGAGATTTCATTTTTTTTTTTTTTTTTGGAAATGGCAAAAGTGAATTTTTTTGTCGCCTTCCTACAGTTCCAATAAAGAAGATAAGAGATTTGTCCCGTAATAAAATCTGTTCCTAGAAGACGGATCTTTAAATAAGTTCATGATCAATTTTTCGAAAACATGAGTATTTTTCGTGTGATTTTGCGCGTAACATGGGCAATTTTTAAAAAATTTTAACATTTTTTTCTTAATAACCGCTCAAAATGTTTTCTTTAAAATTTCCCCAAATATAGAAGAAGCGATGCTGAAAGTGGGTCTCATTTTCGTTGAACTCTCTAAATTAAAAAAAAAAAAAGAAATAATGCGAGAAAGTATGTGCTGTTGGAGCACCACTGGTTTTCCTAGGCGGTTCAGCTCCGGTTGCATCTCGCGTTCCGCGTGGTGGCACCGCGCTCCGCGCCCGGGGGCTCTAGGTACGGAGGAGGAGCCGTATCGCGCACCTGTGGTCGCTCCGCCGCCCTTTCCGCGCCGGATCGATGGCTCCGCGCTGACACTCCAACATACTTTCGGTATCGACGGCTGCAGTCAGCGGAAAGGCCTGGGGCTAAGACGGGACGGCGCGGTGCGGTGCGGTGTGGAGCGGGACGGGACGGGACGGGACGGAACGGGGTTGGAGTGCGGGGGGGGGAGGAAGGTTGATAGAGAACCCATTCGGCTTTATGGCCGCTACGTGACCCCGGTCGCCGACCGCATCGGACGTCCTGCTTCGCATGCAGCATATTCGGGAGGTTTTGCGTTCGAATGAAGGTAAACTCTCGTCACCTGACAAATTGACGCTAAGAATCGCAGACTTTTCTGGGTATCATGTTGTTTACAAAAGTATGTCTACGTAAATGGATATTTTAAAATCAAAATATGGCGAAATGGAAGGATTTTTAACAATGCTGTACCCATGTATGGATTGTACTATGGAGAGGTTACACCCTGACCACTTAAAAACTGATAAGACCTTTAGGCTTAAAGAAGAAATGAAAATGAAGAATAATAGCCTCTTGCAGAATCCGATGGGAAAGATACAAAGAAAAATGCATTTGCTAACAGATATCAAAGAAAACACTGGACTTTATAAATGGACGTTCAATGTTTTATGAGCTCTTGAATGAATGAATGAATGAATGAATGAATGAATGAATGAATGAATGAATGGAAAAAAATCTCGCCATAATATTTTGCTTGAAAAATATAATCCTTTCTAAATTCTTTTCTCATTTTGAAATACCATAGTGTAGATAATTAGAATTTCCCTTTACAAAACTACAAAAACCTTAAGGAAACTCCTGTGATAATGCAGGTAAAATTGGCGTTTATTGAGGTTCTTAATATTTCATAGATTTTGTAGACATTTAGAAATAAATTATGTAATTAACATGATATTATATTGAATTCACATTGTCAAATACTGAAAAATAATCACAAAATTGCTCTGGTTTCGTGATGTACTAAGTTGCTTCATTTGCTTGAAGAAATTACAAACCTAAACAAATGGATTTCAGTAGCCATTTATGGATGTGTGACATTTTCAATCGGGTCACAAGCGGAAATTTCTATTTCCATGCTTGGTGGAGAGAATTTGAATATTTTCAACTTGTTACTTCCTATTCTCATTTCACGGCTTTCCGTCCTGTGAAGTGAAATTCTTCTACGGTTATTCGTTTCTAGAAACTCCACTCCAAAAATGATTTTTATCGTTTAACATTTAGTAACAAACGTATACAACAGACAAAATCGCATCGTCCTACTTACCTTACCAGCCCCAAAAGTGTTGCAAAGCAATAAACCAGAGAACTTAATAAGCTGTTCGAAATTCAGATCTACAAAACGATCTCGAAAACAAACACCGGGATCGGAAAAGTTACCTGCGGATACAAATGTTTGTTCCTCACGCTACATCGTGCAATACAGCTTTGGCGTAAACGAGGTCGATTTGACACACAAAGGTACAATGTGCATTATGCATTCCGTATCTACGATAAAGCTATTTTTTTCACGTAAAGGGAATTTATGGTCTACAGTTTCCATAGTAAGCATTCCTCTGTGCTCTTCAAACGTTCCTTGAATGTCCAGGAGATTAGTTTTGCGGTTGCGGTTTCTAACGTACGCCATTGCAATTATTAGGATGCAGCTAAAATATTCTGAGAAATAAATAGTACCATAATTCAACAATTTTTTTAGAATTTATGTACTTTTCTAAATATCATTTTCCTCTGTTTTTCTAGACTTCCGCGTTCCTCTTTTATTTAAAATTTTTATTTGGAACGAATTTCTGAGAATTTTTTTCTGTTAAGTAACTGAGTTAAAAACAGAATTTATAAATGCATACTTTACATTCTCGGGAAGTATAATTTAAAAACAGAAAGTGTAATTTTAAAGTTTCAATAACGTATAATTTGTTTGATCTCAGTGAATCAGTTCTGATCTTCAGATATTTTTATTGTGAAAAGTAATTGTGTACAATCTTTGATAATTCCACATCAGACCTAAGATTGAATTGACAAAATTCTGCACAATTGACTTCAAATCAATTTTTTTTCAATTATTTGAGGTTACACTTTTAAAAAGTAATTTGACTTTAATAATAAACATTTAATCGAATAATTTTAGCAATTTTAATTCTTCCTTCTTTGTGACTATTATGAAAGGCCAATGTATGTTTCAGGTAACAGTCTTTTTTAGATTTTTTCCTTTTTGTCTACATTTTATTTTCTCGCATACGACTTACGTAGTATGGAAAAATTATTGGAATCCTGCGGCAAAAAACGGCAATTTTTCGACAGAAAACTCGTTTTGTGGGCCCTGTGTCGAAAACGTGGGTAATTTTTGATCCTATACGAGTATGTAGCACATTAGTTTTTGCAACACGTCGTATAGTCACAATCCAGTTTGTTGCCGGAAAAACAAAACATCTGTCCGTCTGTGATCAATACTATCGACTAAACGGTTCGGACTATTTTCTCCGAAACTGATATTCCCCGAGCGATCTGAACGAACACATTGCCTTGTCATTGTTAGGCGTCAATACTTCTCGCTGTTGGGAACGCTGTTTTGGATTGTTGAATTTGTGTTGATGTATTAGGTTTAAAATAATTAGTTGTCGCATCTCATGCGCTGCGAATGGCAATGAGATTTGCAAGTGATGGCTGAGATCTGATAGTTTGAATCAGCATTGCAGTATTATAATATATTACGCGATCTTCACTAATGCGAGAAGGTAAGTGCAGTTGTAGCACCACGAATTTTTATTTTCACAGCATTTACATTCAAGTTCTGAAGTTTCAATATTAATTGATAATTATTTAAACAGCACATCTTCCGGTCTGTTTTCTCACGATGTTTAATTTAAAAACGCCCTTCGGAAACGCATGTTTTTCTTGTCGAAATATCCACAATTTTCAAAAGCCAATTGCCAATGCCTCTCTGATAGTCAACTTCCCTCCGCGTGTCCAATATTAAAACCAGTCCCGCAAAATGAAATATCACGCGCATCGATGGTACGCAACAGATTTGCGGGACACAGACGGATGCATAAACGTACAAACGTATGCTAATACGACATCAAGCGCGACCTACAATAGGAGCAACATTACGCGAATATGCGATTCCCCGCATTACGCATTACTCTTTATGCGACATGACACGGCGAGCGCTCCGCGTTTCTCGATCTGCAGGTCGCTCGCGGGATTTTTGCCCCAAGCCTTCGATTAGCCCAATGATGAAACGCACGCGGTGGCACGGAGCTCTCGGGTCCTTTGCACAGCTCGCCCGAGAGCACAATGAAGTGTGCGGAAAGCCCCCAGTTTTGCGTCCGTAACCCGTCCACTATCATCCGGTGCCCGTGGCCATTGCAGCGATTTATAACAGCGCGTGTCGCTGCGAACATTACTCTCTGTTGGTGGCGCCCGGCCCCGTTCCCTGCATCCTGCTTCCGGTGCGCTGCGTTGGTGTCGAAAGTGTTGGTAGTGACAAAGTGATGAGTGGTAGGTGTGATGGAGGTTGCGGATGGTGGTGGTTTTTAAAGGGCGTACATGTGCTGATATTGAGTAGCAAAGGGTACGACAGAATGGGTTTTAATAAACCAAGTAGGAAATTATGAATTCAAACGCCATCATATAAATATTGTCTTTTGGAAATCCTCTTTGAAGGCACTCCTTCCTCTAGTCTTCACTGCGTCATTTCTTTCCGAAATAGGCGGCTTACTCACTACATTGTTATATTCATCTTCCCATGTCCATTACTTAGCTGTTATTAAATTCTCAAGTTGATTAATCATTGTCATAAATACATTTGATGTGTCATTGTTGTAATGCATTGGTGATAACTTCAATATTGCTGTAAGCATTACTGTCTGTGATCGCAGCTCTGCACCAAAACACACGCACGCGCGCGCGCACACGCACACTGTACTCTGAGAGGTTCACTGGATTAATGAGTAACGGGAGAGACGCTCAATACGACACGTGTTGTAATATCATGATGGACTAGATGTGGTGCTTACAAGGTGCCCATCGGAGGGTTCATGCTGAGTTATATGTTCTCGCGGAAGGAATTCACGTACATGAAACAATATAATAATTAAGGATTTAATGATTGTAAAAACTGTCAGAATAGTCCTAAAATTTTGCTGGTACTCGATTGCGCAAAACCATCTTAACTTCTGGGGAGGTGGCTTGTTTTCTGTGCTTCGAGCTTTTGTATTGTACTAGGAATATGCTTTTGTTTTACGTTACAACTCTCGGGCTTAATAGATATAGTTTTCCATTTCGTTTATGCTAACGATGATCTTCCCGGTTTGAAAAAAAATATCTCTGAACAATAATTGCATGTAACCTCAGAATCACTGCTGACATTTCTGTCAGGTTGTGTTGCACCCTCAACAACTATGGAGTTGGAGTAACAAAAATGTGCAGATTGACTGGAAATATACGAAAATAACGTCATTGGACGAGAAAAAAAGAGAGGAGGGAAATAATGTAGACAAACGTGAGGGAACTGGAGTGAGCACCAACAGACCAGAAAGATTCAATGCTAGGCTTTCGGAAAGAAATTTTATAAGTAAGAATATTAATAAAACTGAAAAAGAGCAACAGCGAACGATGGGAATGAACGACGAGGAATGAATAAATTTAAAAGTTAGAAAATTTTCAAAAAAATTTTGGTACGCCTTGAGGAGGGTAGAACAAAAAAAAACATATATTTGATACAGATTCAGACAAGGCCTTCATAACGCCGGATATTTCTAGAATGAATGAAGATCAACAAACGAAACGAAACCGTACCCAAAAGATCATAGTTAAACAGGACGGTTAAAAGAAAAGGAAAGCAACGTGAGATAGAGCCGAATTGGGAAGAATCGGACCGGAAGTTCCTGCTTCGTAATGTATTGCCGCGCACGTATGATAGAATAACACACATTAAAAGTTAAGAGAATGACACACGCAAGAAAGAGACTGAGGGGTTTGAAGCATGGAGAAAAGGAAGGATAGATAACATGGGGCACGGGCGGTAAAAATAACATTTAAAAAGGAGCAAACCAGATTAAACGGAGAAAAAAATCAAAAAACGTGCAGCAGCCTGCATAAAAGCAATCGATGAAACAGAATCGCTCGAAATGGTCCAAGTCCAATACGAAAGATAAAAAAAGAGCGAGGCGCGCCGCAGACAGGCGAGAGGGGACCAGAAGAGCCAACACTAGAGCCGGAAGTTCCGGTGCTAAGCTTTTTGCCGCGCGCGAGCGGAGGCGACTGGGCGAGAGAGCGGGGGGGGGGGAGGGGGCGGGGGCGCGCTTCTGATTGATTGGTCGATTGATGGATCGCCGGCCGCTGCCGGGCGGCGCGCGACCTCTGACCAGCGTCGGGCGCGAGTACTATGTCACCACGCGCGTCGACCCCATGTGATTGTAAATATAGTCTTAAGTATAAATGAGAGTGTGAATGAAAAAAGAAGAGAAAATAAGAAACAAGAACAATATTAAGAACTTACAAATTCAAAGCACAAACAATTTGTTATATTAAAAACAATTCGTCCAAAGAGGCTTGATGTTTAGTTTTTAAGTTAGAAATAAGTTAGGTTAATTAGTTTATTTAAGATACAGACCGCCTCAATCTCCAAAAGCAGCAATGCTGGGAAAATAATGTATTCCGAATATTGAATAAATTCCCGCCTTGCCAGGGATACTGGAGGGCGAAAAAATTAAAAGAAAGAGCCCATCAGCACACTTAGGGATGGCAAAAAAACATCGATGTTTTCCACCTTAAACATCCATATATGAACATCGATATTTTGCTTTCGATGTTTTGTTCACATCGGTATTTTGATGCAAAAATATCGATTTTTTAAAATTTTTCATTTTTTAAAATAAAGAGGTTTAAGCACGTTGTAGTGTAGCAACAATCCACAGCAATATCACTGTTTTGCGTCATCCTCTTTATCACGCTGCACATTTCGACAGTGCAATCTGAGGAAGTTTGTGAGCTGCTTGTCTTATGAATGTATATTATCGCCAGGCGCGTCATTTCCTAAATCGACACTGCAACACGAAATCGATAGCAAAACGCGTATTCTTTATTGTTAATTTTATTCTTTACATTCGATAATAATTTTTACATACTACATGCTGGTAACCAAACCATAAATATATCCCTTCTACGTACTTTATTTAAAAATGGATAGGAAACTAGCATATTTATTAGCCCATAATTAAAAAATCCATGGTTTCTCGTCGATGTTTTCACCGACATTGAAAATCCTTTGGCAATGTATCGAAACATGGATGTATCGATGTTTTGGTAAAATTTGCCTTCATTAAACACACTTCGCCTCTTGCACGTCTCAAACATGTACACGTGTATATACAGCACGTCAGGAAAGTCTCTCCGCAGGAGCATCTTGGTGCTTGCATTAAAAATTATGTTGGCAGCAGCATATACCAAAAGAAAACGTAAATACCGCACTCCCTACCCTCAAAACAGATGCTACAACTATTATATGCTTCACTTGTTTCCCAGCGATCTGTTTGCTACTAACTTAAATGCAATTTTTAATAGGAGGCCCTGACTCGGCCCAGAGCGGAGAGACTTTCCTGGCGCACTATACGTATGCACGTCGCGTACATATTCACTGCACCCATGCGAAAAAGCACTCGCGTTCAAAATGAAATGTCAATTCAATACACTTATTCAAAATAATCTAAATGAGAATGTAATAAATAAATAAACACATTTGCATTCTTGATTAAAATTGTTATTAAATGATTAATTTAAAATGTTAATAACAATTTAATTAATTTTCAAAACATCAATAAATTAGTATTAAATTTAAATTATTTGTGCTCGTATCAAATTAAAAGTAAACTCATTTGTGTTACACATTTTAAAACCACGTTTCATTGACCGAAATTTAAATGAATATGTAATATTCAAGACCAAATACCTACTCCTGTTCTCAGTTTATTTTAGCTCAGTTTCAACGATATAAATAAAAATTGCAAAAATCAAACAGTACATTGCGTCGATACAGAAGTCGAATGCACTATAAATTGTCCATTATTTATGATTTTGACTTATTGACATCGCTAAGACACATTATTCCCCATTCTTTTTACTTTCTTCTTCTTCAGAGTAAAGAGAAAGATATGTAATGATGCGCGAGAAAACGGCGAATATTTGGCATAATAACTCGTATTACAGGGTCTTGGTGACGAAAAAGTGGATAAATCCAGTTGCTAAATTATGAAAAAATTCTCTGACACTTAGTGTAGCCAGAATCCATGTTTGTAGGACCTTGATAGCGAAAAATCGAAATACTGCAAAACGTCTGTCTGTCTGTCTGTCTGTCTGTCTGTCTGTCTGTCTGTCTATCTGTCTATCTATCTGTCTACCTGTCTACCTGTCTATCTATCTGTCTATCTGTCTCCCTGTCTATCTGTCTCTCTGTCTATCTATCTGTCTGACTATCTGTCTATATACTATGTGTATGTATACTGTCTGCTAAACAGTTCAGTCGATTTTCTTCAAAATTGATATTCCCTAATCGGTACTTTTCATGAAGCCTCTAGGACATTTTCCAAGTGTTCAAAAAATGACTCCATCGTTTTTTAAATAAGTTTGTTGTTGGATAGTGTGAAGGACATTTAAGAGAATGGTGCAGATCTCATGTTTGTGCAAAACCCTGATTTTTCGAAAATTGCAAAAGTTTAAAATATTTTCGCAGTCTTCCTACAACTAAAATATTAAACATACAAAATTTTCCCTTAATGAATTATGTCCCTTAAAGATAAATTTTGAAATAAGGCCACGTACAATTTTTCGAAATTTTGAGTACTTTTCGTGTAATTTTGCGTGAAATACGGGGAAAAAGTACGTGCTATTTTAGCATCACTAGTTTACTAGTGAAAACGATGATGTCCTAGTGTTTGGGTGTACGAAATTATGGATCTTTTCCTCTTTTAATAAATCAAAATAACAACGGGTTTTTCTCCTGACAAGAGATTCTGATCTTCAACATGATTTTTATCAAAATACGGCTTTAGACCTTGTATTCCAATATTTCTCCTCAGTGAAATGTGATAGACCCGACGCTGAGAGGCAATAGGGCAACAAGAAGAAGAAGAAGAAGAAGAAGAAATGTGATAGAGCTAAATGTTACTGGGTATAGCTAAGACCGTACTAAAAAAATAATATATTTTTCTGTAGACCATAATCTTCGTCGATTCCTCGAAATAATTATTTAAATCACGATTACTATCGTAAAATAATGCTTGAGTATGAGATTCAAAACGGATAACAACAACAGAAGTCGTACAAGAGCCTATAACTAGTCCGAATGCACACAGACCTATCTATCACGTCTCCCGTGGAAACAGATGTGTTCATAAATCCGCGTCGCGCAGTTAGTTTCGGGCTGCCCCTCCCCGCAGCCCGTGTGCGGTCGGAGGTCAGCTGCGCGCAGCCGCAGTCACCACTGCCACAGAGTACAGAGCGGCTCCCCTCCGCCCCAGGCCGCCTACAACGCAGCTAGTATTCGCCCTCGACTCGTGATACACACGCCCGGGAGAGAAAAAAAGCGAGCATTGTATAAAATGAAACAAAAGTATAAAATTATGATTGTCAGCACGGTGAATGACGAATAACATTTCAGGCGTACTAAAAAGGTATTTAGATTAAGAGTGTCTCAGAAATACATGAAAATTATGAATAAAAACAATATCATTTTTGAACAAAAGGTTGAGTTACTGATTGTTTTGTACATATTTAATATTTTTCGTAAATCTGTACTGTTATATGGACATAACGTAACCAAACAGATAAGTATATTAATGACTTGCTTGGTTATTTCAATTTTTTAAACATATATAAATTGATGGCTAATTGAATAAATGGAAAATTAGATCTTTAAACCAGGACTAAAATGAGGAATATTCATATTTTGAAAGAATTTTGAATATGTTATCCAGTAATTGTGCATAAAATAAAGACAATTTGAAAATCAAGATTTTCTCAAACACGGCTCCAAACATTTTCTTGAAACATTTTTGTACGAATATTGCTCAAACGAATAGTGCTCGACAGGATATAAATGCCATTTTGATGTATTTTTTAGAGTTTTCAAAAATTACAAAAATGTATTTCTTATATATCACTCACGTCATTAATAATTATTTGCAATTTTTATAGAATATATTGAATATGTGAGTACAAATGCTTATATTGAATTTGGGAGTACAAATGCTTTAAATGGGATTTTTAACAAAGTTTCTCGAAAATTCACAACTTTTCTATGAAAATGAACATGTGCATTTTCAGAAACTCTTGAACGACATTTTCTCAAGATCGTCTCAAAACATTTCAGTGAAAATTTGCATATAGAACCATATTTTAACTTTCTGGCTACGGAGTAGAGAGAAAGTTCTGTAATGCTGCGCGAAAGAAACGGCGAATTTTCGGCAGAAAAACTCTCATTACAGGGTCCTGATAACGAAAAAATGGATCAATTCAATTGTTTGAATTAGGGAGGAAATCCTCTATCAGTGGTGTAGCCAGAATCCTTTATTGTGGGTCCTTGCTACCGAAAAATCGAATGACGGCAAAACGTCTGTTGTGTGCCTGTCCGTCCGTTTGATCAACCACCTGTCCGTCTATGAACATCGCTAGCGGCTAAACCGTTCAGCCGATTTTCTCCAAAATTGATATTTTCCTATGGATCTGGCTGATGGCTGACGTCGCGGCCCGTGGAATTTGAATCCGATATTTTAATTTTGGGGGGTACTTTACATAAAGCTTTTGGGACATTTTACAAGTTTTCAAAAAAGTCGCTCAAACGTTTTAGATTAAATTTTGTTGTTGGGTAGTATGAAGGACCTTTAAGAGAATGGTGCAGGTCATGTTCTTTAAAAACCCTGATTTTTCGAAAATTGCAAAAGTAGAAAATTTTTTCGGAATCTTCCTACAATTAAAATATTAAAGATAGAGATTTTTTCCCTTAATAAAATATTTTTCTTAATGATAAATTTTGAAATAAGATCATGTAAAATCTTTCAAAATTTTGAGTACTTTTCGCGAAATTTAGCGAGAAAATAGGAGCAAGAATGTACGTGCTGTTTTAGCAGCAATAGTTTTCTTCTGTAATATTCTTAAAGACATATTTCTATTCTACTATTTGGGTTCGAAACTGAGAAAATGTGAATAAATGACGTTTGACGTCGATAGGTAGCGACTGCGAAGAGGGTGGGGCAATACCGAAAAAGTAGACTAGACATATTTGAAAATTAACAAGTGCGAAAAAATTGTGCTATTCTATAGCACCACTAGTCTGTCTATGTCTGCCCATGTTTGTGGAAGTGTGTGTGTGTGTGTGTGTGTGTGTAACACGCATGTGTGTTTTGAGAGTGTTTGCGTTGCTTGAGAAAGTTCTGTTTTGATGCTAAGTGTAAAATTAAAGACGAAATGTTTATTATATATACAAGGAGAAACGAGAGAATTTGGGAATTTTATTGCTTCCCAGTTTTGTTTATTTTTGTTTTCTGTGACGAAGAATTTACTTTAAGGCACTTCAGTAAATTGCAACCCACTTTATACCCCAAATTTGTTTTCACTATGTTATCAGGAGAAAAGTTTACTTTCTTTTGTGCGACGTTCAGTGTACTGAACCCAGCAAACAATTTCTTAGTGGTTTTCACGTGAACGTATGCAGTGTGGTTCCGCGATACTAAAATATATAATTTTTAGGAACATGCTTTTCTGTCCATTTCTTTCACTCTCCTGGTATTTGTACACGATACATTTACGTCTTTAGTTTCTCCTTGCAAATCTTTCAATATTTTTTAACAAATTCAACAATAAATAATATTTTTTAAATATTTTATCTACTTTATGCACCAGTTTTTACAGCTAGTATTTGAGTACAGCTAGTATCAGATACACGTTCTGTAAAATCTCAATCAGAAGCAGCTAATTAATTAAACAAGTTTAATTTTACATACTAACATTTTTCGTTCACGAGTGCATGGTTTTGAGGTAAGCAATGAAAATGTGTGTAAACGTGATTTATTCGTTGAGGAATTGAAGGTACAATTGAAGTCGAACTGTACGTTCGACAAAACATGTATTATCTGCGTGTATATATGAGTATGTTTGTGTGAGTTTAGCATTTACGAGTGGTGCTAAACACATTTTCATTTTACTTGTAACGGTTAATAAATATTTTATTACTAGGTAACCTAGAGCAAACATTTCGCACATTTGAATACGATTGCATGTTTTCGCGACCAGCAACGAATTACTTCGCTTGTGGATCGCCTCATTGAGGCTGGAGCTGGAACCGAAATTGGAAATTTAAGTTTCTGCGGCCAGAGCGCTTACGACCCAAAAGCAAAACATCCATAAAAAATACACATCTATGATTTTAGAAAATTCAAAAGAGTTAAGGAACTTCTGGGAAATATGCACAGTCGAACGCGCAGACGGTTGAACGTACGAATAGACGAACGGACGAACGGACGAACGAAGAGATGAAAATACGAAATATAAAAATTAGAATTTCATTTATTGGCTTGCATATCGGAGATAGTTCATCACATACTAACATATTTCGAACGCTTCGTAATTGTGTGTTGTCACATCTATAAAATTAAAAACGATGAACGATGACGCTAGACTTCATAATACCGGAATTCCTTCCACCGAATAACAGGTCCGTTTATGTGATTCTGCTCTATCAGCACTTCTGCGTACAAGCGCCATGAGAAAAAATGTAACATTTTCACGAATGATGAATTATTTTGAAATCCGCAGAGCAGTCCTTTGCATCATACACACTACGTTCGCATCAAAGTGTATACAAATGCTGAAAGCGAAAAAATACAAAAATCGAGAAAAAGTTTTGACCTGCAAAATTTGAACTGCCGAATTACGTAAATACTGACATACTCGCTGAATTTAGCACCCCTGACACTTTAAATCGTTTTAAAAATATTTTTAAATGTTTAAAATGTCTACTATTCAAGTTCTAAATAATATACTTTAAACATACAAAACAATTGTCTGCTTTTTTTTCAAACTGACGAATTACGTTAAAAATAATCTGTTAAGAATTACAACAATAATTTTGAAATATATAAGAAATGTGAGACGCATTTTTTCTTGTCGGATGTTCTTTTGGGCTACGGCCTCGACAGAATACGATGTAGAAAAAAAATGCTATCGCTGCTCCCAGAGTTAAGGAGGAATTAACCAAAACGCACGTACATAAACCGTGAATAATGGGCGAATGTATGCGCGTACAGACGGATCGACGGACGTAGATTATTCGAATGCCATGTACGTATTCCCACAACACATGCAAATTTTGATAATTGAAACCAAAAGTATGATTTAATAAACTTACTTTGATTTTTTTCTGCTGTTTGGTAATTCATGCCGATGATGAGAATAATGGTAAATTTTAACATAAACGACGACGTTCAAATTTATGAATAGAAATATTACTTTAACTTTACTCTACTATTTCTGTGGTTTGTCCCAAATTAGAATTTTGATTTATAAATCTCTCTTTGTAACGAAGGGGTATTATTATAAACAGAATAACTTCAATATCTTGAAATCTTGAAGTCTAGCCCTGATATTCTCTCTAATAGGTCTTCATGACTATTATAACCATCACTATCATTAGAAGCAATAAACTTACACATTTTCAGTCGGAACTGTGATGGCTTCTTTGTCAATGGGTACTTACACTTTATTTTAACCAGTCTTAGGAGACAAACGGAGCATGTATTTTTCCCATTAGTCACTTTTTTAAAAATATTTAATTACATTTTAGATCATTTATTAAGAAGGTATTATACGAGAATAGTTTCTATAAGCCATATTTCAAAAAATCATTTACATTTTGGACTTACAGTATTTATTTGTAGATCTATCATTAAATGCTGTAGAACTTTTCAATTTGTACTTAAGTAAGACACTTATACTGGGTTGTATTTTTGCAAGTATTATTCTTCAGCATCAAATTTTCTTCGGGTAGAGCTTATAATGTTACTAATTTATTGTCATTTGACTTGATCCCAATTTCTTATATTGCAAGGCGTACAATATATGCATTAAGTTACTTGATTTATTACACATTTTTCGAAGTCACTCAGTTAGCATTGTTTCTAAATAAGATGCTACCCCACACTTCACAAAATCACGTGCGAAAAACACTGAAGGGTCCTTCTTTGGGCTGTTAAGTGCAAAGTACTCAAAATAATTTAATTCATCTCTTTGCCTTCTCGAGAGCGTTCCTCAAAAACAAGCTCAATCCGTGAATCGGGTTGTTCTCTGAACGTTTAAGCGCAGTCCGACAGAGCGCTGAAACACAGCGTCAATCATGCACTCAACCTGCGCCCGCTGGCCCATTCATTAGTCACTCGACAAATCGCCTCCCTCTCTGACGGCGGGCAGGGGCAGAAGGGGCGGGGTGCGGCGACGACGGGCGCGTGATGGAAGAGGTGACGGTGGGGAGGGGGGCGTATGATCGAGAGGGGTGGAGATGGGTGCAGGGTGAAATGAGATGGAGAATAAAGTAGGATGTAAAGAAAGGTGATCAGCGACAAGATGGGTAATTTTAGGATGGGCAAGGTGAGTTGAGAAGTACCCACACGAGGGAAGATTCAGCGAGAGGCAGAAGCGGCTGACGTTGGGACAAGTGAGGCGTCAGGAAGTAGAGAGGGCAAGAGGAGAAGAGATGTGGTGTAACGTGGAGCGAGACAAAACGTGGCCAGTTCAATGCCGGCCGAACACATCCAGGAGATAAAGTGATCGGTAACCGGAATCCGAGAGGGGAGGACTGACAGGTTGGCGTGTGAATGTAGAGAGCGGGGAGAGACGGAACCAATGTTTAAACAGTGATGGGAGTGCGAAGAGACAAAGGAGATGTGTGGACAAAGGTCAACGGGGTGAATGAATTGGAGAGCTTGTCGAGGAGAGGCGGGGACGGCAGGGGCAGTAGGGGCGGCGATGTGGGTCGTGCGGTGGGGGCGGCAGGGGTGGCGAGAGGGGCGTGGGGGCGGCGGAAGCGTGGGGGCGACGGTGGGGGTGGTGGCGGCGGCGGTGGCGGTGGAGAGCGGTGGCGGGGCGGCGGTGGCGGCGCGGGGATCTATGGGCGGCGGCGGGCGGCGGGGGCGGCGGGGGCGCTGGGGCGCTGGGAGCGACGGGGGCGGCGGGGCGGCGGGGCGGCGGGGCGGCGGGCGGCGGGGCGGCGGGGGCGGCGGGGCGGCGGGGCGGCGGGGCGGCGGGGCGGCGGGGCGGCGGGGCGGCGGGGCGGCGGGGCGGCGGGGCGGCGGGGCGGCGGGGCGGCGGGGGCTGCAGGGGCGGCAATGGAGGCGGGACGGTGAAGACGGCGGGGGCGGTGGAGTGGCGGGGGCGGCGGGCGTATGGGGCGGCGGCGGCGGGGGCGGCGGGGCGGCGGGGCGCGGGGCGCAGGGCGGCGGGGCGGCGCGGGGCGGCGAAGGCGGGGGCGGGTGGCGGCGGGCGGCGCGGCGGGGGCGGCGGGGGCGGCGGGCGGCGGGGGGCGGCGGGGCGGCGGGGTGGCGGCGGCGGGGCGGCGGGCGGCGGGGGCGGCGGCGCGGCGGCGGGGTTGGCGGCTATGTGGCTGGCGGGCGGTGGGGGCGGCGGGCGGCGGGGGCGGCGGGCGCATGGCGGAAGGCTATGGCAAACGGGGGCGGCGGCGACCATGGGGGCGGGGACGGCGGCGGGGCGGCGGCGGGGGGCAGCGAGAGCTGCGGGAAGGCGGGGCGGCGGGGGTGTCGGGGACGGCGGGGGCGGTGAGTGGTTCGGTGCGGGCGGCCAGGGCAGGCGGGGGACGGCGTGACGGGAAGACAGCAGATCAGCAAGGGAACGGAGTGCAACGGGGTGGCAGCGTGCCTGCGGGGCGCGGGGTGCCGTTGACCCCGGGCCCCGCCCTCTGGCCTCGTGCAGCCGCCCGCGTTCGCTTTATTAAGGAATACAATGCATCAACGCCCGAAGTCGTTAGCACCTCGGGGAGGGGCCGCAGGCTGACGCGTGAAGAATGACGCGTTCATCGATTCAGCCACTCGTTAGTCGCTCCGGAGGGACGCAGGGAGGGGGTGAGGGGCGGTGGGGGCGGGGCGCAGATGAGGGTCACACGCGACTGACCACGCCTTTCACATGCGGCGCCGCTGCATCCACTGTGGGATGTTCCTGAATGTAAAGCACTGCACTCGCACGCCGATAGACAGCGAAAGTAAACACAAAATTAACCTATCAAAATAAAATGTTACTGAAGCATAGCCTTTTTGGTTGAGAACCACATGTGTCCGGTCGGCGGATGAGTCTATGAACTGGACCGCTGTACTCAATCAACTGCTGGTTTTGAGGCTCCAGCTCTAAATGATTGATGGATTGAAACCGATATTTCCACAATTACTATGATGGCACGTGCCTATTGAGATTATTCAGAAGAGTTCTTATTATTCCGCAACACTCCTTTAAAATATAGTTAAATAACTCGTTCCGTGGAATACATCTCTCTTCTTCAGCACATTTGTAACGTGGCCTAACATGCCAGCATCTTTTCTTGTGAAAGTTTCAAACATTTTTCAGTATAATTTTCCAATCATACGCAGCTTTTTGAATGGTTGCTCCTGATATATCTACCATTCACTTTCAAATGACCTAAATGTTCAATTAATGCGATTAATTGAAGGAATTGAGATAAGAGATTACTTAATGGAATTCAAATAAGAAATAAAATATTTCTTAAGGAATTAGTAATAGCAAAAAAAATAATGTTCATGTATATTGCATGTGGATCAGTGTTTGACCACTAACGCGAACATGTAATCATCTACGATGTTTCAATGTACACAACTCAATCTTTATGGACATACATTCAACATGCTCTTTGGAAAAAAAACATTCAGGTTTTTTTCTTTTCACGTACGTACTTCCATAGCCATAAAATTCACATTTCCTCCCGTTTTTGCTTTTACCGTCCAGGCCACAAAATCAAATGTGAAACGTGCAAATATGACACCATGACGTTATCACACCGGAGATTGTTTTCATCTCTTTCCATCAGGATAGAAAACTAGGTTTTGTGTTGCAAACAGTTTTTACGAACAGCGCATCACCACGAAGTTGAAAAAGGAAAGGTCATCAATGACTTGCCAAGTTATTTTTTAAAAGACAAATTCAATTCGTACATTTGCAAATTTTGCTTTTTAAGGTATTCAGCAATCTTGCGATCACAATGTAATATTTTGTAATAAAAGAATTCTATCTGTTTATTCTCACTAAGTTACGATCTACTATTTAATATTATGTATTTTATCAACACGGCCTTTTTTGTTTTTCGAAGAGTTCTGATTTTTTATCTTTTCGAAACTCATAACTGAACGAAAATAATGAGCTTGTGTTTGAAAAAATTACTGTTTAATATAAATAATTCAATAATGTGATATGAATAAAGTTCGTAAATTAGAACATTTTCTACGCCAGTGACAAAGGAATGGGGAAAAATCAGTACACAACACTTGATGGCAAATAGAATGTGAAAATAAACAGAAAATGTTGTTGACCACAAGAAACTTCATAATTAATAAATAGTAATTAAATTAAATTTCGTAGCTTGAATATTTAAACATTATTCTGATTATATTTAAATTTAATTAAATTGTTTATGAATCAACGAACATGAAGAAAACAAAACCATGGAAAATTCTTAAGAAGGTAGAAGCAATCACCAGTGTACAGAAATGTTGAAAAAGAAACGTTAAAATAATTTAATTAAAAAAATTAAACTGTTCACCAAGAGGCATTACATGTGCGTATTACAGCAAAAGTTTGATGTAACGTTTTAAATGTCAGTGAATTGTGTTCAGGTTATGCTTGTACCTCTAGAGATGGAGTATATAGTGGAGTTAATAGTAAATTTCAATTGAGTTGGAGAAAATATGTTTTATGATATTATTATTATTATTATTATTATTATTATTATTATTATTATTATTATTATTATTATTGTTATTATTATTATTAAGTTATTATTAGGATAATGCTTAGTGTAGGAATTTCCTTTTAATACACGATTTAGGTGTTTTATTTCTAAACTTTTGCAGGTTGAGTTGTAAATTAGTGACGGATATGATGTGTAGGGATATGAATGTTGTATTTAAGACTTGGAACAAATAATACATTGGTGAATTTCTAGATCTGGTGTAATTGGAAATTGCACACAAATCAGGGAGCATTAATAAATGTGTAAGTGCCTTATTTTTGAACGTTTAGAGTGTTTTGGTATCAGTTAGAGAAGTAGACTGAAAGGAAGAGGCGCAGGCGATCTTGGGGCGAATGATTGTTTAATGATACTGATTGTTTGGCAGCACTGACTTTTTTTATTTTTGTTTAGAAATTCGCTTTCTCATTGAATATGAGAGGGTTGACTTTTTCTTCGGCTGTTTCTTTTCAATGATTGATACAATTTAAGGAACGATCAAAATGAAACCAAGATACTCGACTGGTTGTGTGGGTGATTGACAAGGTTTGGGTGCATTATTTAAGTAATTGTAAAAAGAAGTAGTGGTTGACGACGGGTGAAAATTGAAGCTTGGCTTTTTGTAGCATTTAGGACTAATCTCTACTTGGTAAATCATATTGCAAGCCAATCTAAGTCATGTAGTAAATTTACAAAATTCGAGATGTCCGTTGTAGGAAGTGAAAAGCACAGTGTCATTCGCGAAAATAGTTAATTCGGAAAACAGCTGAGATGGTGTATCGTAGAGACATATTGTAAACAAGAAATAACTTACAACACTTCTTTATGGTACTCCTGCTAGAACGGTAAACACCTTCAAAAAGGAAATATCTATTAAGAAAGTAAATGTTGGATTTGGCAGAGGAGTTTGAATTACATTAAAATTATATTGCGGTCGGTTGCATTCAGTTAGTTATGCATACTATTGCATTCAGTTAGTGTGATTTGTATAATAAACCTGCGAAATGCAGTCAATGGTTCTTCTTTATTATTTAGAAACAAATCCCTTCTGTGTTCTGTGTAACGGAATAGAAAAACATTCACTATGAGAGTGAAAAATAATAATACTCTCGAGAATTCTTTTCAATTCCACTGCGTATTTACGCATCTAAGTCCAAAAGTGAATTATCGACCTATCTTGACTTCCCAAATAAGATGCTTTGTATCGTTCCACGAATTCCCAAACACCTGACTGCACCACACGGCAAAATAACAAAAGTAACACAAAAAAGAAACGCAAAGAATTCCATTTAGCCGAAGAACACAGCAGAAATCCCATTCGCCCGCCCACATGATGACATCCACCGACGCGGCTGTCCCCAGCTGGCTTCGCCCACATGCGGCCCGAGCGAGGGACGATTGGGGGCGGAGGGGGGCGAGAGCGTGGTCGGGGACCACGCGGGGAAATGTGGAGGCTGCGGAGACGCAGCGACGGTGGAGGCGAGAAGGAAGACTGAGCAGGGGAGTTTGAGGAAGGAGATCAACGGGATTGGCAAAGGCCTATCGGCGAGGGCGAAGAGGCCAGGCCTATTCAGGTGGTTAGGAAAAGGAGACAGTGCAGCGCGAACCTGTGGAGCAGCGTTTCCAGATGTATTGCGAGCTTTTTCCCCAACAAAGCTACGGAATTTCCCCAAATAAATCCCAATGAAACGCCCTCCAATGCAACAAGATTTACCAACTTTCAATTCAAACTTTACAAATTATGACAAAGGACGGGAGTTGTCCCTGGCGATTCCATTGGCTGTTCCCTTTAGTTTAAACATTTCAATCAATTTCAATCACCGAGCTTCTATTGTTTCTTTTTATTAATAATAATTTAGAGAATAATATTTCTATCTCGGCTTCGGATAAAAATAATATTCCCAAAAATTCCCAAATATTTTCCCGTCCGTACATGTCCCCCATTCTTTCCCCACAACGAAACAAAATCTCCATTTTGAGGACAAAATACCCCAATCTGTCAACTCTGCTGTGGAGTAGGAGACGAAAGCAGCAGGAGCAGAGGTGACGAAGATGCCTGTAAGAGCTGTGAGAGTGGTGAGAGGGGGTACGTGGGATACGTGCCAGCAATCGGGCCAGGGAACAGGCGGAGGAGTAGAGTTCCAGAGGGTCTGCCGACGAAGAAGGCGACGGAGACTATGTGGTTGGTGAGGACTGCGAGTGCGGCGAGGTCAGAGCAGCGATTGCGGTCAGCGTGGATGACGTGGACGGCGAAGATCAACTTGAGCGGCACTGGTGACGCGGGCGGCATGAGTGGCGTGAGCTCTGCGGGCGTTAGCAGTGTCTAAATCTGCGGGCAAAACGAAAATGTCGAGGTTCAGGGAGCGGCCGAAGTAGTGGAAGTGACAGTCCTGGCTGATGTAAGGACGGGGGATGACGAGTGCGGCACTGGTGACAATTTAATCTGAGAGATGTATAATGTAACAACGCAAACTGGGCGGGGAGTGGGAAAACATGGACGGTGGTGGCGGAAGTGGCAGATAACAGGGGAAGAAGGCGTCGTGGTGACAGGCTGTAAAGATGGCAGAGGGCCAATGTGACAGGCAACAGGGATGGCACAAAGCCAGTAAAGATAGCAGGCGGTAAAGATGGCATACGGTTAAAGATGGCATGCGGTTAAAGATGGCATGCGGTTAAAGATGGCATGCGGTTAAAGATGGCATGCGGTTAAAGATGGCATGCGGTTAAAGATGGCATGCGGTTAAAGATGACATGCGGTTAAAGATGGCATGCGGATAAAGATGACATGCGGCTAAGGATGGCATGCGGTTAAAGATGGCATGCGGTTAAAGATGGCATGCGGTTAAAGATGGCATGCGGTTAAAGATGGCATGCGGTTAAAGATGGCATGCGGTTAAAGATGGCATGCGGTTAAAGATGGCATGCGGTTAAAGATGGCATGCGGTTAAAGATGGCATGCGGTTAAAGATGGCATGCGGTTAAAGATGGCATGCGGTTAAAGATGGCATGCGGTTAAAGATGGCACGCGTTAAAAATGGCATTCGGTAAAAATGGCACGCGGTAAAAATGACACGGTAAAAATTAGAGGCAGTAAAGATGGCACGCGGTAAAAATGGCACGTGATATGAATGGGAGGCAGTAAAAATGGAACGCGGTAAAAATGGCAGCGCGTAAAGATGGCAGACGTTAAAGAAAGTAGGCGGTTAAGATGGTACGCGGCAGTAAAAATGGTAGGCGGTAAAGATGGTAGGCGGTAAAGATGGTAGGCGGTAAAGATGGTGGGCTATAAAGATGATAGTCGGTAAAGATGGCAGGCGGTAACGATAGTAGACGTTAACGATGGTAGACGGTAAAGATAGTTGGCGGTAAATATAGTAGGCGGTAAAGATAGTATGTGGTAAGGATGGTAGGTGGTAAAGATGGTAGGCGGTAAAGATGGTGGGCGATAAAGATGGTAGGCGGTAAAGATGGTAGGCGGTAAAGATGGTAGGCGGTAAAGACGGTAGGCGGTAAAGACGGTAGGCGGTAAAGACGGTAGGCGGTCAAGATAGTAGGCGGTAAAGATGGTAGGCGGTAAAGATGGTAAGCGGTAAAGATGTAGGCGGTAACGATAGTAGACGGTAACGATGGTAGGCGGTAAAGATAGAATGTGGTAAGGGTGGTAGGTGGTGAAGATGGTAGGTGGTAAAGATGGTAGGTGGTAAAGATGGTAGGCGGTAAAGATGGTAGGCGGTAAAGACGGTAGGCGGTAAAGACGGTAGGCGGTCAAGATAGTAGGCGGTAAAGATGGTAGGCGGTAAAGATGGTAAGCGGTAAAGATGTAGGCGGTAACGATAGTAGACGGTAACGATGGTAGGCGGTAAAGATAGAATGTGGTAAGGGTGGTAGGTGGTAAAGATGGTAGGTGGTAAAGATGGTAGGTGGGAAAGATGGCACGCAGTACAGACGGCAAGCTGTGATGAAGGCAAGGGTAATGACGGCAGGCGGTCATAATAGCAGGCTCTGAAAATGGCACGCGGTGAGGAAGGTAGGTGGCGAAGGCGGCAGGCAGCGGGGGCGGGCGGCGGGCGACGAGCGTGGGTTGGGGCGGCGGCTGGGCGGGCGCCGCCGGAGCACGTACGAGCGTCGCCTGGGACGAGAGGCGGCGAGCGGCGCCCGGGACGGCCGCTGCGGGATATTGGCTGCCTCGGGGCCGGATCCAATATGAGAGCGGAAATATTTTTGACCGCGCGCCCACCTGCGGCAGGCGGGGACGCGCCCGTAAACAAGAGTCCGGCGGCGCCCAGGGGCCCGCAGCGCGGCTCGCCGCCCACTCATTCGCCTGCCTCGACTAACCCGCCCGCTTTGCAGAGCTCGCTCTACGACTAATTTGTCTATTTTGTACACTTATAAGTCGCACTGTAATACCAGAGTGCTTTGCTAATTTGTTTTTAATTTCGTCCCTCTGAAATTGAATTATTTTCTAGCCAACTGTTTGTCCGGGGCTATCGAAATAGTTATGTGATTTTATTATACTAAATTGTACAAACTCTCACCGCTTTCTCTGTTCTTGCCTCAAACCCATTTCTACCTCAGTTCGCATGTTCGCCTCTAATAATCATAACGATTAAATGTGTTTGTATGTAATACTATTTTTTCTACATTGAGTGATGAGTTAATTCTGGTGACTTTCTTTCATTTTTTTCACTGAACGCGACATTCAAGATCCTCTCTCCGAACGAAATAATGAATGAATTAGGTTTACAGGGACTTTGCCGCATAATTATTTTCATAATCTGGTTTTCCTTTCTTACGTGTGGTCCTTTAATCACTTATAAATTACTTCCTTCATTAAGTTAGACGATTTACGTATCTTCTATTCTTGTTATTTCCCTTTGTCTTTCAGGGTCGGGACATTTCTTCTATTCAATTCCTAATACACGTCCGACCGACTGATCTCCCCAATCTTACCAATCCGACCCTACCCGATCTGAACTCACCCGCAGTTCGGTCGTTCATCCACTCAGCCACCCGGCTGGCTCCTTCCAGCCCCCTGTCCATCTACCAACCCAACAGCCGCCAGCGCACCGCCGGCGTGCACCCATGGCAAACAGCCACCGGCGCCGGCCCTGAGGGACCCCACTTTGTTTTCATTCGCAGCAACCGCTGCGCTGTTGGCTGCCGTCGGCTTCATCATCCCACTCCATGCCCCACCCCCTTCTCACCCCACCCCTTCCCAACCCACCCCGGCGTCACCTCTCCCCCCGCAGTCGCAGTAGATTTCAAAGGAGGATATTAGCATAAACTGATTCCCGGGAACGACGGAAATGGAAATGAAATGAACGAATCCGCAATTACTGTTTACGCTGTATCTATATGCTTACGTATAAGCCGCTGTAATTCTGGGATATGTGCGGATTGTGTTTTTGCTTTCATATTAATTACAATTTATTTGCGAATAACTATTACCTGTTTATATTTAGAAGTAAAAACGCCCCGCTACCTCCAGCGAAGAGGCCGGAGATATTTTTTCAGTGTCATAATTCGCAGCGTTTCGCGTGTGCACTGCTGGAGGGTTGTGCGAGTTTATTTAGCGTTGCCGCGTATAAAAACACGTTTTTTACAGGAGAACGACCTCATTTACAGCAGCTTAGAAGCGGAGACGAAGTTCATTCTGCACCCGCACAGTCGGAGTCTCCGCCCACAAATTTCACTCTTCTGCTCATTTTTCCTTGCAGAAAACCTGGCTCGGTTTGGTCTCCCAGGTGCTTTATTTGCGGAGTACCTAAAGAAGTGCATTCACCACCTAAAACGAAATAGCTGTTGTGATGAATGAAAGAGAAAAGAATTGATAATGACAACAAACAATACATACTCGCAAAATTTTGTCCTATGAAATCAATGAAAATGTCTCTGACAATTTTTTTATTCTTGTCCCTATTGTTACGCTTCGAAGAGCGTGATTTTAGGTGACCTGTAATCTGCAGATGAAATTTCATCTTCGCATCAGTTTGTTTTCATGGCCTAAATTCGCGGTATATGCCCTTATTATAATAGCCCTTAGTGGCAGTCTAGATGCGCGATCAACAGTAAAACTTGAGAGGAGAATGAACTTGCTTTTATTGTTTAGAAACAAAGAATTTGTACACAGCAACGATACTTTTGTAATAGATTTACAAGTATAAAAAAATGGTGCTTCTTTAATGGAAGCATAAAAAATATTTATCTTATTTTCAATACCGTAGTTTCTTGTTGGGAATTAGAACACAAAAAAAGAATGTATTCTGTAATATAATATCATGTTGTTTTTAATTAGGTCGTAATATTAATTCCAGAAAGCTGGAAGTACTCTGTCCATACCATACACCATCAAATTATTGATTGATTACTGACTACGGGTGTGTCAACTTCTAAGATCATTATTCCTTAGTGGTGCATGTGTTTTTCTCTGGAGGTGATGGAGATCTTCCGCTGGATGGTGAGGTCCCGCGCCGACCTACATGTTGGCTAAGGGGGTTACCAACTAGTTAACTCCCATCAGCGGGACACAGCCCAAGTCTGGACAACCTCTAAGTTACCTACTGGTCTCCCAGAATGTGTGGCATGTAAGAATAAGTGTGTGTAAGAATAGGATAAGGGGTGATGATAGGATAAGGAAGGGATCAGAAAGGCCGTGAGCGGTCCGTAACCCGTTTGGCTGAGTACTACTCCGGCATTAATCTGGTGTTGATCGGAGAAACCACGAAAAACTACCGACTGGAGTAGTCGGCCGCTAGAATTCTTCTCCAGTCAGCAGCTGAATGTGACCTAGCTAGTATCGAAAATCCTGCAGCTAGTATCGAACCATAGGGCCTCCCGATGATACGCTTTGCAATGAGGCCCTCAGACACATAAGTCGGTGAATCCAAAAAACGTTTGATGTAATATTTGTGCAATCAATTAAATAACATTTGCGTGTATCCGTTTGTATTTCGAAATACCACTTACCAATGCAAAATAAGTGATTTAAGTAAATTTTTTGTCTTGGAATCTCAGTGTACAAATTGAAATACTCAAGCCTAACATTGATTTGGACGAAGAATACCATTTAGGTTTTAAATAGTTAATTGTTTACGGATAATAACTTTCAATAATGAGAGGAAAGGAAGAAAAAAAGAAAGAACATATTTTGGCACAATAGGAACTGTTGGTGGGGATAATTTTGAAGTCAATTTCTCGGGTAAATTTGCAAAAATATCATCAATTATTGTGATATGGCCGTATTTACATTGCATTACAGAAAATTATGACGTTCCCCCTCCAATTCCTTGCGAAATAATTAAGCAAATTGTGCTCATGCACAATTGATTTTATAACAAAACGATTCATTAAAATTAATTAATAGCTTCTTTGAAGGGGTAGATATGCTCAATGATTTCCAATGTTCATGACAAATTTGTTCATTATTTTTATAATTTTCACCTACCATGCGTATGTAACATATATAATATATATGATGCTTGCCTTGGACGTCATATTTTTTACCTTCGGTTCTCTCTTTCACGATGTCCTGGGGTGACCTCTGCCCTACTAGCTTTTCTTCATCTCAAGCGTTCCACCAGAATTCCAGGAAAATCGCTAACCAGTCAACTTCTAAGAGAATATCCGATAGCACTTTGAGCAGATAACACACTGAGTAAATTATACAATGGATTTCATGGAATGACATTTCAAACCATTTCGTTAATTGAATTTCAGATTGTAAATGTAAAGAATTTTTGTCAAAAATTCTAAAGGGTTTATTGATAGGCAATTCGTTAGCCGAATAAAACTATTTTATATAAGTTGACAGCATGGAACTGATATAATTGTTTGTACATATTTTTTATTGATTTCATTACTTTCACCTACCATGGGAATGTAAGAAATATCTAAGTTGTTTGCCTTCAGCAAAATATTTTTACCTCAGTTTCTTTCTTTTACGATCTCCCGAGCTGACCTCGGTGAGCTTTCCTTAATCTCAAAGAGATCCACCAGAATTCCAAGAAAATCTCAAACCAGCTGCCAACTTCTAAGAGCAGTGCCTATAGCAGATTACACTCCGAGTACCTTACAAGATGTAAAATGAAAAGCATTCTAATCCTTTTTGTTAACTGAATTCGATTCCAAAACGTAAAGGATGTTTTAAAAAATTCTAGTATTATTGGTAGGTAATTCGTAAACCGAATGAAACTATATTTTATAAAAGTTAACAGAAACGAACTGATGTATTTGCCTATACAGTAAATGGTCATTACTTCGTAAAGGAGATGCACCAATTTTGTTCATGCATTGGTTGCCACAAATCTCCTTCAATCACACTGAGTACTTCCGATGAGAACTGACATCATTTCCGAGAATAATTGGCAATGGCCACGTTAAAGACGTTTGCGGTTTTAATGCCTCCCTTTACAACTCCATCGGACATCTAATCGATGCATCTGCAGTTTCGCCCCGCCTTCGCAGCGCACGATTTTCGACCTTCCCTCTTCTTCCGCAACCCCTCCCCCTCCCCCTCCCATCTCGTCTCCCGCCGCGGCAGAACCGTGGTGGTGAGCCAGTGGAGGATTTTATTAGTCGGCGGTAGGAAAGCCAGCTCTTCATCATCGCGGGCATATTTATTCCCCCGAAATTACGCCACCTACAAAGCGGGGTGTGTTTTGTAAATTCTAAACGGCCTCGTCTTCACCGCCCCGGACGCTACTCCCGCCGCCGCCGCCGCCGCCGCTGCCATTCCCACTGCCATTACAACCACAGCCGCACTGTAACTATCGCCATTATTTTCCAAGATTTACTACATCTTCCTCCGCTGCACATACGGTGTTTCTGTGACTATCAAATCAACCTCGTAACACTGCCGTCACTAACCCAGCTTAATCAGCACGTGCATCATTATCAACGCAGTATGTTTTCATCGTATCATTACACTATATATTTATGATCTTCTACTCTAACCTGTCTGCACCATCGTATTCACCACCGTTACTCCCGGCTCCACAACTCGAAATCCTCTAACTCTGACCTGAATAGTTGACACCCTACAAACCTTTGCACATCCGCAATTCCCTAGTTGTCGCCCCTCTAGTGCAAACCTTGGAGTTCCCAGCCTCAAAGACACAGCCAGTATTTGGGTCGCTGTATTCGAGATCCTGTCACTTTCTATCCGTGTCACCAGCAACATAGAGAAATCGCCCTCAGTTTGGTCATCATTGTAAATGTCATAATTGTCTGATTTAATATCTGTCTTCACATAAACATAGTGCTTCTGTGACTATCGAAGCAACCTTGTGACGCTAGCGTCGCAACAAATCAATCGCCTCGTTATCAGATCTATGTTACATATTGTCATCTTCATTGCCATTGATTCCTCAACACCCTCTGAGGCGAAAAGTATTTATTACACGAAACATTAGGATAGTTGGAATGAACATGATTGTATGAAAAAGGAAAATACTACATAAAACTGATTCCCAAGTGAGTTGTATGTGATAAGCATTCTCGTTGTTACAGCCAACTGAATACTTGTCGTTTTCACAAACCATCTGCATGCAACGTACAGGAATATGTTGGCTGCAAGCGTTTTTTTCTCCGTGCAACGTTTCCCGTTTCCGCCTCGCTCCTTTAGCAAGCGCTATCGCAATAACAAGAAATATTCCCTCTTTGACAACCCTAATCCGAATATCAGCTCTAACTCTCACCCCCGTTCTCGTCTTCGACATCGCCCTCGACATCGCCCTCGACATCGCCCTCGACATCGTCCTCGACATCGTCCTCGACATCGTCCTCGACATCGTCCTCGACATCGTCCTCGACATCGTCCTCGACATCGTCCTCGACATCGTCCTCGACATCGTCCTCGACATCGCCCTCGACATCGCCCTCGACATCGCCCTCGACATCGCCCTCGACATCGCCCTCGACATCGCCCTCGACATCGCCCTCGACATCGCCCTCGACATCGCCCTCGACATCGCCCTCGACATCGCCCTCGACATCGCCCTCGAAATCGCCCTCGACATCGCCCTCGAAATCGCCCACGACATCGCCCTCGAAATCGCCCTCGACATCGCCCTCGACATCGTCCTCGACATCGCCCTCGACATCGCCCTCGACACCTTCGTCGACATGACCATCGACATAGCGCTCGACTCGCCCCCACCATCGCCACCTCCGCCCTCTCCAAGCTGCAAATTCGCATCGGCCACCGCAGCCGGCTCCTTATCTCGCGGGCACGCCCCTTCCCGCCACGGCCGTGTTTATTTTTAAATTCCTACTTTGTATTCGTTTCCTCGGGGCGGCGCTACACGGGCGGGTCCGCGCGCCTCCCAGCGTCCGCCGTCCACTTGTCATAATTACCCTGATGTTGTTACATCAACCCTTCCATTAGCCCCTCCCTGCCCGGCCTGAAGGGCGATCGCTCTTGCGCGGAGCACGCGTCGGAGGAAAAACCTCCCTTACCGCCGCCCTCGCCGTCTTCACTGCCACCTCCGCCGCCGCCGCCGCAACCGCCAGTCGCAAAAACGCGAGACTGATGGGCGAGTCGGCCTCGTAACGCAGGACTCTCGCTGACCGCCCTTGCCCGCCCACTCCGCCATCCACGCTCTCGTGCCATCCCCTGCCCTCCTCTCCACCACCATCCTCGCCCGCTCTTTCCAGGACGTCTCACCTCGGTGCCAGTCGGGCAAAATGATGACTCAAAAACCATCTACCATTTTTCTCTTCGACAGTTTCTGCTTGAAAAACCAGCTCAGTGCTCGATCGCGATGTCAAACGTTTCTTACGAGTTATTCTCCATTATTTACGCATAAACAATATCATGAGGGCATTTATCTATTTTGAGGGTTGTTAGAATGTTCTTTCTTGTGACAGAGTAATTGAGGGTTGCCATGTTCTAGGGCATGTATAAATGTACCTAGTCAAGAATAATAGCCCGATATGCTGCTGGTTTTGTGCTACGAGAGACGATGGAAGTTCTCCCACAAAACTATTTTCTTGTTTTAAATTAGGCTGGTTCATCATTAGTACTAGAATATTCAATTAAAACAAAATGGTAAGTTTATTATTTCTTTTTGTCTCAATTTTCAATATTAAACATCTGACAAAAGTTGCCATAAAACAAGGGTATTAATTGTGAAAACCACAATAAGTATAAATTATAATTCGTACAGAGTCACATCTAGCAATTCCTGTTCAGTAAGCGAAATTGAAGCTCTAAATATTAAAGTCGTGGTTGTAACACACTTACGTCCTTGTAAAACTTTAATATAGACTGACTTCAATTTTTCAGTCCAATGTATTGATTTTTAACTGTATGGAATGTAATGCAACCCCTACCAATATTGATGTACTCTAAAATTGCACTATTTGCAGACGAGTCTGAACAGTAGACAGTACAATGATAGAACGGAGCAGATTACAAGAAGGTTTATATTGTAGTAAATCATATGACAGATTGGTTCGAAGACTGGAGAACATAAATTATCCCATAACTTGTATACTAAAACGAATGCGTTTCACTTCCCCTCTAGAAATAGTTCGCAAATCCAGTGAACGATTAAAAGTGCAGTTAAATATTTAGGATTTCACCTAGTTAAAAAACCAACTTGAAAAGGCATCTCCACCTCAACATCAAATACAACTTGTATAAAAATATAAAAAGTATACCCATTCAAAGGTGAAATCTACAAATAGAAACAGAATGTATAAATGTAAAACAAAAATATCGCAATATGAGCATCCCTCACTTAAGGAGGATTATCAATTGGATTATCATTTTACACGAAAACAAGAACTGCCCCATACACAAGCCTTCAAAAAGTTCACATAATTCAAAACAAAGACTTTCCCCCAAAATAATAAACGCTCCGTGATTTATGTTACACTAATGAGCAAATTAATGATTATAGAAAACTGTTAACTTATTTTCTCAAAAAATTCATAGAAAAACTATTATAACACTTTCTTTACCAATACACAATCATGTTCCAGCCCTGGAATATTGAATCTTGGAACGTCTTCCTCACCATCCCCAAAGATAACATGTCAACACGAAACAAAATATAAATTTGGAAACAAAATGTAACAACAGAAACTACAGTAATTAATCACTTTGAAAGTCAAAAAATGCCGAACAAGGAGAATTTTTTAAAATAATTGACGTTTGACTTTCTTTCTCAGCTTAACTTTCGTCAGTCTCAGGATGCCAAAAGGGTGATGTTCCAGCAAACGGATCAGAACTGTCGAAAAGCATTCAGATAGCGGACATACAAATTAGTTTGGAATGAATCCTCAAAGTATGACGTAGCAGTCTTCAAAAACTTTCAGTTCTTGCTGCGCTAATCATCATCTTTGTATCTACATGCCAAACAAATTGTTTTCTGCCAGTTTGCCATATTAATACAAATCTCACACTAATATTTTGGCATTTAAATTATCTTTCTAAAGTCTTTTAATCACATTAGACGAACTGATAACAACAATTTCATCCTTCACTACTGACAGAAAAAACAAGTGAAAAATTTTATGTTGTGGCATTCCTCGTTTTCATCGTTGACCCTCACCTACAATTTCAAACATTTTGGATGAAATACCGTTTCAAATATGACTATCAACAAATAGGATAATTTGTGTTTTATCAGTTGCATCCAATCCATTGGCTAGGGAGCTTTTGTGCCAGACTTAGTTTCACGATGGAAGATTTTATGCACTTCAGATTCTATTAGGGAAAGTTTCATCATACTAATGTCATAAAAAATAACGCTTCAAATGTCAACTACTTGACGGGAATCTTTCAACACTTCAATTGATATGAAGTGCGCAAATCTCTATCTGTCTCTCCCTCTCTCTCACACACACATGAGGGAGAGAGAGATGTGTGTGTATGTGTCGGTATATACCATGTGACCGATCTCCATGAAATTTGACACATCTACATGTTTCTTTCACCCAGAAAGTTTGTGTTGTTATTTTTACTGTAACTCCACTAGATGGCGCTGTAGAACAAAACTAAATATCCATGTCAAATACAACCCGCAACACTCTGCAGCATTTTTAATCTATATCGCTAAATAACTCCTAAAGGAATCGATCTAGGGCATTCAAAACTAAAATATTTCTGTATAAAACGTCTCTTTCGCCGTAATCTACAGGGTGGGATCGTCTTGAACATTCCTTTACATTTTGCAGTTCCGGCGCTCTCGATATTACCCCACCTCCTCAGAGTCGAGTAGAATCTACAACTAAATGTAAATGAGAGGGATAGAGAGAGGCAGAGACCGAGACAGGCAGAGAGAGATACACAGTCAGAGTCGGACAGACTGAGACACGATGAGAGAGAGAGAGAGAGAGAGAGAGAGAGAGAGAGAGAGAGAGAGAGAGTGTGTGTGTGTGTGTGTGTGTGTGTGTGTGTGAAAGAAAGAGAGAGGCGGAGATAGAGCGAGACGGAGAGGTAAAGAAAGAGAGAGGCGGAGATAGAGCGAGACGGAGAGGCAGAGAAAGAGAGAGGGAGAGGGAAGGAGAAAGAGGGAGATGAAGGGCAGAAAAAAGTGTGCTGGGTTCCGCTAGTATTATCTATATCACTGATTTCCAATGCGCGCAGAAGTGGAAAAATAAGTATATACCCTCCGGTCTTTTCACAGGTATAAAAGGATAAGAAAATATACAAAAAAACACATGTATTACATACACTTTCTAATTTCCCGTGCGCGCAAAAATTTAAAGAAAAATATGCACTCCCGGCCCTTAAGACAGGTATTTATGGTTTTCTTAGGTATCCAGGAACACGGGCAATTCAAAAAATAATCAAATAATTCGAATATTGACTGAAAAATGCAAATATGTTCACGTTATTCCGTCTCATACTGACCTTAGGACTGAATTTTCATACTCTCACGACTCAGTTGACATTACGCTACGTTCCGAGAAGAGGCCGAGCGCCATTAAATATTTGCTATTCATGTGTTGCATTAAGAAACAGTAATATTATTGGTGCTCTTCGTATGTAAATAAATGTTGTACTGCACATATTATATTATTGCAATAATCATGAAGACTTTTTTGTTTAAATATTTAATATATTACAAAGTTATACGAGTATTTTGTAATACGAGGTTTTGCATTTTTGCTGCTGTACGCCACTAATGTTTCTTAATGCTCAGGTATCATAGAACCTAATAGATTCTATTCACCATTATTCAAGGAACCTCACTATTGTTAAAATGAAAATTGTTTTTCTCTCAAAAATCATTTTCTCATCTTCTCTTTTAATATTCCCTTCAGAAAACCGTTATCGGTTTTCTCCGATCGATTGCTTTGCAACGCAACCCTGATGAGTAATTCTGCAGCTTTTCTGGCGTCGTCGCAGTTCAGCTTGAATGAAACCAGCTGATTTTTCCTTCTCGATTAACATTTTCAACGACAACACAAATTTCTCAAGAGAATAATGAAGTGTTATTTGTAATCACTTTGTAAAATGTAATAATTCAGAACGTAAAATGAATTAATATTGCTTCACTTCATAATTAACTGGAAAATATCAATTTCAAGAACACGATCCTCTCTCTGTATAATATCTCACGTCAAGGAAATACTTCGGTTTTGTATCATTTTTAAGAAACCAGCAACACAAACCCCGTGAGTGAGTTGTTGCATGTCACGAAAACACTTCGTAGTCCTGCTTGAAACAGCTCTAAGAACCCGCAACCCAAAATACACTGCAACACTCATCACCACGAGACCCGATGGTCCCAACTAATCTTCAATTTCACACTGTCACATAAAAATGTAGAAGTAAAAATACTTTATTTTCCGTTAAGTTCATCTGCATTGCTATTCACCTTGTTACAATTACTACTCAGTAAACCCAGTTTTCCCTTGACAAGCACTTATTCATTACGAAATTTTCAGAATCATTTCAGTTTATGTCTTTCCACTCAAACGATATCTTCCGACTTATTTTCTCTTAAATAATTTTCTTTTATAAATAAAGTGACCCAAATTTTCCGTTATTCTATTCAGAAAGACACTGTCTCAGGGCTCTCTCTTTTGTTCCCTCTGCTTGAAAAAGTGTTGTCATACTTTCCCATCGCCGTAATAAATGGAACACTCTTCAAAATTCCTTCTCTGCCGTCGCCACTACGTATTGAAAACGAGAGTCCCATTTTGGAATAAGAGCCTTGTTTTGCTCTTCAAAGCAAATCTCCACCCTGCACCCTGTGACCAAACGCAGAACCGTACAAAGAATCCGGGGGCCTTTATCCGGCGCGGCGGCATGTTTCCCGTGCGTTGCGCCCAAGGAAATCAATATGCGTCCGGGTGCACGTGCCGCTTGCGGGATAACAAATCGGCAATCAAAATTCCTATTGGGCTTCGGCGGTGCACCGCAGCTCCCCGCCCACGCCGCTGGCTGCTCGCCGCGCCTCGCTACGCCACGCCCGGCACCTGTTTACCGCTTGTATAAACGCGGTGGCCGATTCAATAATCGCTTCGCGCCTCCCCTTTGATTGGTTCTTCACACTCGCTCATTGATTGATTTTTTCGTGTTTCCGGGCGCGTCAACTGCTTTGGTCATTAGTCCCGTAAGTGTAGTGCATGTTTGTTCTCGGGAGATGGCGGTGATCTTCCCCTGCTGGATGGCGAGATCCGGCGGCGACCTACCGTCGGCTAGCGAGGTTTCCCCTTAACCAGGACTCTCCCACCAGCGGGGCACCGCCCCAGCCGAGACAAGCTCTATGCTCCCGACCAGTCTCCCGGAATATGTAATAGTGTAGTGTAAGTGTGAGTGTAAGGGGAGAGTACAGGACAAGCAAGAGGTAGGAAAGATCGCGCGCTGTCTGTGGCCCCTTTGTAAGGGTACTGCTCCGGCATTCGACTGGTGTTGATCGGAAACCACGGAAAACTACCGATCAGAGCAACCGGCCGCTAGAATTCTCCACCAAACAGCGATGTATTCGACCTAGCTGAAAAGCTAGTGTCAAAAATCCTGCCGCCGCCAGGACTCGAACCTAGGACCTCCCGGTCAGAGGCGCTGCAGTAACATCAGTTGATGCACTGAGCTACCGCTCCCGGTTTTACACTCGCACACGCGCAGTCCTTCGGAGTCTATTAGCAAATGAGAAACGTGCCATTTCAAACATTTAGTACGGTCGTTCTTGTTCGTCGTTTATCACTCTCTTGTTCTTGAAGAGTTAGTTCGCCACACATTTATTCACAAATCATTCCTTTTTCTATGAACATTCATTCATCGATCGTCAATCATTAACTCGTCAATTATCGTTTGTAATCTATTAGTCCTCGATATTTTATTTGTCAAAAGTTTATAAATAATAACTTTCTACCGTGGCATTTTCATCATACTTTTCCATTTGCCTCGTGAATGAATTCAGAAATTGATTCAATAATAACCATGCATCTCACTATTGACTAATTCCTTGTCAATCTCTTCCAGTTCACTACCAAACATCATCTGAACAATGTTTATTATCTTTGTGTTAACTTGTTGTTGGCTTAGCGTTTTATTGCTTTTCAAGTCAAACATTTAGAGATTCCAGTAATTCTGATTGGTAAAAGCTTACTTCGAAAGCACATATTTAATCTATGGCTGACAAACTGCGAGATAAAATGTTTCAACTATTTTCATTAATCTAATTTAACTCTTCCTTTCATGTAGAAAATGGTTTATCCTTATACAAATCTATGATAAAACCCTCAATGGCAAACGCTTCCCTGGTTTGGAAAAATGCTGCAAAATCAAATTTAAATATATTGTAAGTAATACAAAATATTTTGAGGAACATATTTTATTCCTTCTTTTGGTTTCTTCCTAATAATAAATCCACAAAGAACTCAAATACCTATAGTTGAATCAGATTTCGCCGAAGGATTTCCAAAATGTATTTTCTGCACTCCCTTTGCATATCTGTACTTTTTAAGAAAAAAACGGGACGTCTCCAGCCTTGCTTCCCAAAAGATAAGTTGAATCACACTTAAAAAAATAAAGTAATTGTTATCCTCTGGTTACTATTATCACTTTTACTTGTAAAAACTAATGAAAGAAAAACTTCAGAAAAATTGGTCAGGCTGGGTGGGTGCGAGATCAAAGCTATAAGCATTCGAAGTTCAAAACACCAGAGAAGCATGTATCCTGAGATGGAAGAAATAAATGGAAATTAACAGTAGATCATTGTCCTCGATCGCCATATATCATTCACCTGTTCCTCAACCATTCGTTGGTTCACCCAACCATTCGTTCTTTAATCATTCGTTCATCAATCCATTGTTCATGAACCATAGTCGTTGCAAACCAGGAGTTACTCAATCATCTTTTCGCCAAATATGAATGCATTCTTACTTCCTACCTCTCCATTTCCTTCAAGCATTTTCATGTGTGTCTTGTGTAAACGAAATAGACAATCTACTAATCGTCACGTGTCTGACCAAAGATTGGTTTCGTCAGTTCTGCGCTGTTCATCCACAGACGGTGTACATGAATCGATGTACAACGATTTTCTTGATGTTACCTTTTTGGGGGAAAGCAATCCATTGTTAACGAAGACAACATTTTATAATTTTCCTCGTCGGTCATTAGTCACTGATTTATTTTTAATCGTTTCTTAGTCAATTATTCGTTCATCACCATTCATTTATCAATAAATTATACTTTGTAAAACAGTTATTCAATCATTTGTTCACCAATTATTTGTTAACAATTTTTCTTACTTCCTACCATTACATTTCCATAATGAATTTTCATATGCATCTTGTATAAATTCTGTATTAATTTGAAAAAAATCGCCATTTAACGGACCTTTGATTGGTTCTTCCCTCACCCCCTCGTCTTCTCGAATTGGTGAAGAGATATTGAAGGATTGGCAGAAAGGAAAAAGCACATGGTTTGCATTCGAAAAAATGATACAAAACTGAAAGACAAAAATAGAAACACAAATCATGAATGACACTTTTACAACATGCAGAGAATGGAGAACATAAGGATATGTAAAGTTTTTGAACAAAGAATAGTTTCTACGAATAACTACATTTTTCCTAAACGTATACTGTTTAACAGCTCCAATTTGTGTGTGTATTGCCCACTACACAGTATCGACGTACATTTCCCCCCTGATATTAGTGAAACCACCGTTACAATTAGTTGTTGCGACTTGCAACAGCCGAACATTGCAGTCGTAGCTTCCCCTCGGTCGATCTGTTAACAACCGTAATTACCGTTATAAAACGCGTGTCTCTGCCTACGATACAAGCACTACATCATCGCTCCCGCAGCGAGGGCGTTATTAACGAACTTTGGGGCAAAAGTGCCCTTTGTTCCCCCTTTATTGCTGCGTCTTCAGGACGCGACGGCATCGCGTGCTGTTTCGGGGGGGGGGGGGTACGAAGACGAAGTGAGGCAGAAGTTGGGATTTCCTGTTGTGCAGAACGACAAATGGTAGGGAATACTGTTAATATTACTCATATGTTTATAATTTAATAGTATAGAATAGGCTTAATCAAGCTTTCAGAAAAAAACAGAGGGACGTTTTGGTTTCGGTATAATATTAAATGACGGATATTCCTGGGTACTCTACGTTTTCCGGTATGAAATCTCATACACGTTGGAAGATAAACCAATTTGTTTAACCGGCATTATGAACGAAAAATATATCACTCAAACTATATTTAATTGTTCAGTTCGTTTGGAAGAATAAGCAAGGACAAGATTCATTTTAGCTGCCGTTTCTTCGGAGGTGAACGATGAAACCGAGAAATTTCTTTCGTGTATTCTTAAAGTATGATCTTCGTATGGTAACGACTCTTGATGATAATGCGATTTAGGTAAATCGGGGTAGCAACTAAGAAACAAAGGGCTCTCTTTCCAGCATTTCAGCGATTAGTTTTGCAGGAAGCAATGGAAGGAGTATGAAGTGCTTTTGTTTCAAGGAATGAATTCCATGCAAGTGTAATTTGAAAATTTGGTATGAAACATTTACAGAATCAGACATTTAAGGTGATAAAAACATATCAGCTTGTGCCTCATACTATCAGCAATAATTAATTCTTTTTCCATTTTGGCCTCAAAATCATCAATTCCAATAGAAATAATGTTTTGTAATTTTTCCGGTTTCGTCACAACCGATACAGATATCACCACAACTTTACGCGCATTTCCAAGACTCAGAACTCAGTAGGTCATTAGTATTATTTGTTAACAGTGAGTGCATTGAAATTCTGTCGGCCGGCTGCTGGTGTAAGATTCAGGTGGTCTAAAATCAGCGTAATAACACTGTCGCGCGCAATACAGATGTTGACGTAATTTGCACTCCAATCCCAAATCTCCATTTCAAAAATTTTCTTTTTGTTTTTGTTTTTTTCAATTTTTTCTTCTTATAACCCCCTGTCACTACAATTATAATCTTATAGACGATATAGAAGAAGATATATCGTCAAGGAACTGCTATACAGAAACGAAATGTTTTTCAGCAAATGTCATAGGAAAGATTTATTCATCTATCCAAGGAGAAGTATGAATAGAAAATATACTCTGAAGCCCGAAGAATATTTTCATCGAAAAAAGAAACAGGTTGAGGAAAGCTATTCATTGTTTTTTACTGAGATTTGTTTTAACTAAGGTTGCAATTCAGGAGTACAATTCAGACCAATTCTCTTCAAAATTACACCGAAATATTCGATATTTCTTTCACTCAAAAGAAACTTGATGTATCTAAATAATAAAATCTATAAAACAAAGAAAGTTATTAGATAATAAAAAATTAAGAATGGCAATGATGAAATGATAGAACATCGAGTTCAGAAATGTCATTTTTTAATTGTTTTTTTAAGGTCGCATCAACATCTAGGCCATTAGCGACCATTATTGGAGTTAACGTTATGGTAACTGGGAAGATGAAACGATATGGTGATGGCAAGGGGTGAAAGGACGAACACAAATACAGCAATGCCCGAGGCGGGACTCAAACCCGCGACCCTTCAGTCCGAGATCACTACGACACTGTTGCCTTAGCGATCTCGGCCACCGGGCCGACAATGTCATTTTGTACACTCCAGTTTGTATTAGTCCCCGCGTATCTAAAATTTACCATAGGACAAAATTACCGCAGAGTAAGCGTTTGAAATCCAAATTTGCGTAGTCTAATACGAGAATTTTGTATTTTATTTATGTGAAAGTTCATTAGTTCATTGACATCAACAACATAACAACGGTAGGAATTAGGCAATAAAGTTAACAGAATACGAATGTTCATAGAATTTTAATTTTATTTGCGATACAGTGCAACAAATATGAATAAAATAAGTTTGTGTATGTCGCACAGAACGTTTTTATTAAATACACTACAACTAGCCAATTTGAATAATGCGTAAATTATTCAAACACCCCAAAAAATGAAGTGCACTTAATTTCTTTAACAGTTAATGATAGATATTGATGCTTCCTGTTGATTTTAGTGCTTAATCTCATATGCTTAAAATGTGTTAAGGAATAATGTCGAACTACATTTGATTTGCAATACCAATAATTAAAGATTAATTAATAAGAAAGAAAATACAAGAAAAAAAATTCTACATTATAGCAATTTTAGCTGCTATATTTATTACTCAAATACCGACTAAGGCAATGAGAAAAAGTACCTAATCTTAGAACAGCAGAATACTATGGAAATACCTAGCATAAAATCTAACACAAAGAATATTACCAACTTGTTTGACTAAACATTGTATTTTATTTTTGCCACTTTGTCCACTTCGAGTTTCTATTCATCACTCTTTCATTACCAGCACGTCACAGACACTACACCGTAGTACAGAATGCATATATTCCATTTTCTCCCCCTTTTACTTCGTACGTCGCCACTTCAAGCTAGTCCAATGACTTCCACACAAAAAATCCAAGCCGGCTCGGAGCGCGCCCATAATAAACTTTCATGACTAGTAAAGCACGCCCGGCGACCTACGGAGTGACATTCACACTGCCCCCGCGTTCTATGAGCAAGAAGGTCACCCAATTTAATCCAGCTCGTGTAATAACTCGCAGACCGGCAAACTAGATGAGGTTTCTGCAGCACTCCCCTTCATCGACTTTAAGAGAAGGCCGCCCTGGCATGGTGAATTTCGTATATCAACTCGTGACAGAGTCACGAACAAAGTTTCTGAAGAATTTATTCAAGTATGCCGAAAGAAACAGCGACAAAACAACGAGCTTTTGGAAGTTCCATGGAGGCGGTTTATTTGACTGTTCCACATTATAGGGTCCTTGAACTTCATTGTCAAATTGAACCAAAATATTTTCGTTAAATTTAAAAATAAAGAAACGAATACGAACGAAAATATTAGATACAAAATAAAAATTCATAAACAACTTTTAGGTGATGTTTCTTGTTCATTCTCTAACGTATATTTTAACATACAGTGCTCGTTTATATTTTGACAGGATTTAATGAAGTTTAGAAAAAAATCTGTTTCTTCTAAACTGAAAAAAAGGTAAACATGAAATCGTGGAATATTTTCGTTAATTATAATAATTTAAAAAATTAAATAGAACTATTAAAAATTGGAAATAATTCTCTAAAATTATTACAGGAAGTTTCAATGTTAATAAAACAGATGACAAAATGAATTAGTAAATTTATTATTATTTATTAATTAAATTAATAAAGCAGATGAGAAAAGTACGTACGCCGTGTGAAAATTGAGATTACAATAATGACTGAATGTTTGAGGTAAATACGTAGTTTTTTGCTGATTAACAGATCGGTTATAACAACTAAATGTTGAAATAGACGAAAAAGAAAAAATTAAAGACGAAATTTTTTTTAAATTAAGGAAATGGAAATAATGATGGAGAAAATAGAATATGTGAATGGATCAATGAACAATTCTGTTAATTCAATAAATAGTACAAACAATGAGTCAATTCGCAAGATTCCTATTGACATGTACTCATTCAGGCATATTGCATTACCTATTTATTTTTTCTTAGCACAACAAATAATTCACTAATCTATATTACTAATTTCCCATGCGCGCAGAAAACAAGACTTCCCTCCGGTCATGTCACAAGTGTCTATGATTTCGTTTGATACCCAGAAACGGAATAAATACGAAAATAATGAATCAGTTTGAACATTGAAAAATGCAAATATTTTGTTAATCTGCTTATTCTCTTACTGAGCGTACCGACTGATTTCTCATAGTCAGAGCTTACGTTAGAGTAGACGTCATACGACGAGGATGAAAGAAGCATCAGTGTTCACGCGTGCCGTTTCAGATGAACGCCAATTTTTGCTACTCCAGAACATTTTCACACTTCCGACAGCAGCATTTTTGCTGTTGCAGACTACTAGTTCACGATAAAAATGAATTCAAAACTGCTGCAGTCACCTTTAGATGGGTTATGGCACGGTGGGTGACATCACGTATCTGCCTACGGAGGGCAATCGAGTGTTCGAACGAGTTGCTCTGGGAAACACATCATGACATTCTGGGAAAGACATCAGAAGTCAGCGTCTGCTGACATTCGAAGGTTCCGCGCGTCATTGCAACATCAGGTATACTCGCACCAGACGAATGGAACTGTATCAAATGCTCTGTACCTAAACCCATGCTAATCGTGAACAGAATGTATAAATAAATGGAAAGGAAATTATAGTATTATATTAATAATTGAACCAATTACCTTAAAAATAATTTTAAACACCTTGGTTTCTATAAAATTGATCTATTTCTTCTTTCAAAGGATTTGATATGAAGAAAACCCCGGACACGCCGGGTATTTTGCTAGCTGATTGATTGGTAGTGATTCCGGGCACGTCAACTACTGAGGTCATTGGTTTCGTAAGCGTAGTGTATGTTTTTCATCGGGAGATGGTGGTGATCTTCCCCCCCTGGATGTACAGATCCGGCGCATACCTACCGTCGACTAGCGTGGTTTTCCCCAAACAGGTATCTCCCAGCAGAGGGGCTCCAAGAGTCAGGCGATCTCTAAGCTCCCGACCGGTCTCCCGGAATATGTGGTAGTGTATTGCATGTTAGTGCAAGTGTGCGTGTGTAAGGGGTGAGGATAGGACAAGCAAGAGAAAGGAAAGATCCTGCGCGATCCGTGGCCCGTTTGTAAGGGTACTGCTCCGGCATTCGCCTGGTGTTGATCGGAGAAACCACGGAAAACTGCCGATCAGAGCAGTTGGCCGGTACAATTCTCCTCGAGACAGCGACTGAATTCGACCTAGCTGAAAAGCTGGTGTCGAAAATCCTGTGGCCGTCAGGACTCTAACCTAGGACCTCCCAGTCAGAAGCACTGCACTGACATCAGTTGATACACTAAGTCACTACTCCCGGTATGTTTTGATAGTAATGTACAAATAAATATAGTACATATTATGAGGTCCTGGCGTCGTACTCCATCACGTCACTACAGGATTCAGGCAGGAAGGTGGCGCTCGCCCTCCCGTCCGTCGCAGTGAGCTCTCTTCGCTCCGAGCCGTCGCTTCGCGCCCCGCCTCCATCGCCATCGCTGCGGGCGCAGTGTTTGCCCCTCTTGTAGACTCTGGATTAAAATCTCGAGCCGAGGCCATTACGGCGCTCGGGGGCTACCCTGCGCCAAGCAAGGGCCTGGGGACTAGGGCAGCGGACGGGGCGACGAGCGGGACGGCAGGGTCGAGGGAGAAATTGGAAAACCAGGATTCTGGGGTAGTGACTAGAGGAGAGCAGAGTTTAAATCTGTAGAGGAATATCGAAGGGAAATTGATAGGACAAGTCAGGAAGAATTAAAAAAGGGTTCTGGAATTTGGAGAATTAATGAGGCAAGGTGAACCAAAAGAAAGTGAGTCAAGCTCCTCAAATATGGGCAAGTAAAGAGGATAGATCGAGACGAACGAAGGAACAAAAAGAATGTACTATGTGTGACTTCTGAGGGAACTAAAGTGAGAACTATCACAAAAAATTCCATAACGAATAAAACGCACAGAAATATTAGAAGAAAATAATATGAAAGAATATTCCACGTCAATTCTGAATTAATTGATGCGTCGACAATATGTTGGCTTAAGAACTCCCGTTGAACTATAATATTATACATAGCGTACAAAATTAATTTTGTTTATACCTGCCACAAGACGAAAGGTGAGTTTGAAAAGAAAGTAGTTTAACATTCACAGAAAATGTATAATATATACCTTTGCTTTAAGTAATAGTTTCTTGAAAGTTAATTTGTGGCGGCTCATTTGTTCAGTTCTGTTGAATTACAAAAATTGCAAATTGCAATTAATAAGAAACACGTGCTGTAATTAAAAGTTACTTCTAAACGAGTCTTGGCATTAAAGTATTGTAGCCAGTCGGAGTATTCCTTAAACAGTATTTTGACTTAAGCTCCATTTGTTCTCATATCCCTATCTCTCGTTGATGTGTTCATTGTTCAGTACGAGAAACGATACAAATGAAGAATGAAGAGTTGACAAGTTGAGAAAAAGCAGAACTAGATCATACTGGATGTATAAGTCGGATTCAAAAGCCTGAACTTGTTTTCATACTCTTATTCAGAATTTTCACTATCAGTCGGTATGTATCTATTTTTTCCTCATTTCGTTTCATTATTTCCCATTTTGTAGAAGTTTCACAAAGCAAACACTTTTCTTGAAATATGTTAATAGCTACGAACACACCTTAATCCTTTTTTCGGTGACTAGCTTCTTGACGCCAGGACCATTATATCCAATCGGTAGCTCGTATCTTGATGCAAAATGGTTTCTTTTATATAGGAGCGACCTTTTGTTTTATTTTGATTTTGTCAAGAACGCTCATTGCTAACTTTTATTCTCAGTTCATCTCTTATTACTAAAGGGGTAGGGATAGGTACTAATGATAGAATTTAGCACTTTAAATTTAAAAAAATCGTATTTCAAAAATAAGACTGGCATTTTACAGCATTGTAAAAAGAAAAGGGTTATATTAAGATTTAGGATTTTGTAGCATTTGTTGAGAAAAGTATTTTAAAGAAACGACTAAGATAAAAAAATATACTAATGTTTTTTAAATTTTTCCATTAAAATCAGGAAATAAGGGAAACTAATTTAATATTTCACTTTATTAACACGACCACTTAAATTAATAATTCTGAAAACATGGATGTATTGTTTTAGACATCGCATCCCTAGATAGTGAGCGAACACGAAGGAAACCATACACTGCAATTTAGCAATTATATCGCAACCATTTCGCACTTTCTACGTGTTTTCGCATTTTGCGGTCAATTTCGCATTTTATCTCATTTTAAAGTTCTTCAGAACATGCACCCACCGTCAAATATACAATTACTCATTTTTTCAACGTTAGATAACATTTCACAATTTTAACTATCTCTCTCTGTGTCTCTCTGCCTGTCTGTCTGTCTGTCTGTCTCTCTCTCTCTCTCTCTCTCTCTCTCTCTCTCTCTCTCTCTCACACACACACACACACACACTCACTTTCTCTCTCTCTGTATATATATATATATATATATATATATATATATATATATATACAGAGAGAGAAGAGGGTGTATGTGTATTATGATATGGATATATATATATATATATATATATATATATATATATATATATATATATATATATAATAGAACACACTCGACTCCAGTAATGGTGATCTTTTGGGGACTAATATGTTTGGTTCACTATATCAGAGGTTCACTACATCCGATAATGTGAAAATTAATGGAATATCTCCACAATAATTGATTTCATTAATAAACAGCAAAATTCATTAACAGCAAGAGCTGAAAATTTCAAATATATTTATTTGTACGTAAACTATCAAGTATTTTCAATTGTTTCCTTCTTACAATTTTCATTACGTCCTTATCCAGAGTTCTTGCTCTCTTCATCCTTGATTCTGCATTGTCCTTTGTCTCTAAGTATCGTAATGCAATCTTGGCATCTTTCAATGCCTCTTGCACCGTTATAACACCATCCCACTCTCCGAAGGCCCTTTCAATCGCCTAATAAGACACGTGATCCAATTAATTTCCAGAACTTATTTCCTACGTTCACTATAGCCGAGGTTCAGGTTCACTATAACCGAATATTCTTATGCTTATTTGTAATGAAAGTGAAACGTGACTTGTCACTTAAGTTCGCTATAACCGAGAGTTCACTATAAACGAGGGTTCACTATATCCGAGTTCACAATAACCGGAGTCGACTATATACAGATATTATAATAGAATCTACCTTATCTAGGGATAGGTATTCCGGGGCTGAAGAAATCGTGCGCGTATAACACGCGAAGCGCGCCGTCGTCCGTAGCGTCGCGGCGCTCGCGGGTCCCTAAGCCGAGCGAAAGTCGCCCGGCATAAACTCCGCGCGCAGGTCTCCGCACGGCCGGAGGCGGCGTCGGCGCGAAGACGGATTTTTAAATGAGCGCGGCGGGCTAACAGGCGTAAAGTGGGCGATATTTCAAAGTTTCGAGAGCGAGGGCAAAAGGCTAATGGGCAATGGAAGAGTATTCTCCGGGTGGTAATGAGATACACTTTCCGCGACATTACGGCCCAGTAAACGCAGCCAAGAAAATTTTATAAATTAGATGCCATGTTTCTTCATTGTGCTTAAGTTTCTGTTGCGCTGCCAAAGAGGCGTTGTGGGGGTTACTCTTCTGGAGTCTGCGTTGTCTCCGAGTCCTCCGCTGTGTCCTATGGACCTAATGATATTTTATATCAGTAATCTCTTAAACTCATTGTAAATCATGTAACTGCATGCCCTCGTTTAATTATTGTTCGCAAATATTGAAAGAATTATCTGCTAGTATTGCATTAGAATTAGTTTGGTTCACCCACATGTCCTGTTCTTCATCAATCTATGCGTGGAACCTCGAGAAATGTTTTAAAGATTTAAAACATTTCTCGAGGTTAATATTTAAAATGATTCACTAATTTGCGTATTAAAATTCCCCAATTTTGTATCGCCTGCTTGATAGAGTATAATAATGTTTTAAAGATTTAAAACATTTCTCGAGGTTAATATTTAAAATGATTCACTAATTTGCGTATTAAAATTCCCCAATTTTGTATCGCCTGCTTGATAGAGTATAATATACCTTTCTATGTCTACTCAATATAAGACAATAAATGTTTCTGTTGTCATTGGATCAGTTTGACTATCCAAAATGTTCAACGGACTTAGATCTTTCGCCCTCAAGTTTTTTATCATTCGATCATTTCTTTTGATCTTTCGATCATTCTTATGTTCGAACTCAAACATAATTTATTTGACGGGGGCATAAAGAACTTATAAACTTTTGTTATTCTTGTACTTACACTTTTGTAATGGAATACTGCATAAACTTTTTGTAATACTGCATTGTAAATAAAAGGACCTTACGCAACCGAACAGAGGAATGTACAGTCATTCTCCTCGGCACAGTTTAACAGCCCCCCGTCCGTTAAGAAATCAAAATAAATTAGCTGTAGTTGAAAACGAAGAGAACACTTGTGTCATATATATATATATATATATATATATATATATATATATATATATATGTATATATATACATATATATATATATGTATATATACATATATATGTATATATATACATATATATACATGTATAAATCATACAGTAATTATATTTATACGTGATATTTTGGAAGGAAAAGCTATGACGTGAAGTTTTAAACGACACATGACCAATATGACAATTAAGAGATTCACTTCGTTAAAAACATTGATTATCGCCTCGATTTAAAAAATTCAGTCACATCTGTTATTTCTGTGAACGTGAATAACTATTTCGATCTCCTAATGCTGGCGAATTTTGACACCGTTCATCTCCATTTCGCGTCACCCGCTCCGAGCAGCGCCCTCTTCGCGGCCTCCCGGGGGCGTCGCCCGAGCGAGTGATGTGTGGCGCGGGCGGCAGCGCTGCTCCGGGCGACGGCACCAGCGTAGCGCCGGGCGGCGGCGGCGCCGGGACACCTGCTGCCGCCGCCGCCGCCGCCGCCGCCGCCGCCGCCGCCGCCGCCGCCGCCGCCGCCTGAGTCGCGTCGCTCTAACGACCCATCAGAGGACTCCGAACGCGCGCCCTCGCCCCGTCGGCCGTCACCGTCGCTCTGACGCCCTTGCCGCCCCGTCGCCCCCGTGACCCACGTCGCTCTCTCCTCTCTCGCCGTCTCCCGCCTGCCACCCACGCCCCACGCCGTCGCCTTCCACACCGCCTCCGAAACGGGAGAGGTGGTTCAGGGCATCGAGCTCTGACAGGGAGGTCCTAAGTTAGAGTCCCGACGCTGGTAGGATTTTCGACACCGACTAAAGATAGCTAGGTCGAGTTCAGTCGCTGTCTGGTGGAGAATTCCAACGGCCGGTTTCTCTGATTTTCGTGGTTTCTTCGATCAATACCAGGCGACTGCAGGAACAGTACCCTACGATCCCCCAAAGGGGGTCGCGAGGGCCACGGACCGCACGCGATCTTTCCTTCCTCTTTCTTATCCTATCCTCACCCCTTACTTACATCCATTTGTATGCACGACACACATGACGGGAGACCGGTCGGGAGCTAGAGCTTGACCCGACTGGGCTGGTGGGAAATACCCGGTTGGGGAAAACCCCGCGAGCCGTAGATCGGCGCCGGAGCTCACCATCCGGCGGGGGTAAAGATCCCCGCTACCTCCCGAAAATATATTTACTACACTTACGGGACTAATTGGCTTAGCCGTTGACGCGCCCAGAATTACTAACACAATCAATCGATTAATCACGCCACATTCGTCTCCCCCGCTCCCTGGCCCTCCCGTCGCGCCTATGACCCTAGCCTCCTTACCTCCACAGCCCCCGTCCCCATCCCCATCATAATCTCCGACAAAGCCACCGTCCCAGCCGCCCCTTCAGCCACCGCCACCAACACCACCGCCCCCGCCACAACGACCACCGTCGCCACTACCTCCACCGCCGCCGCCACCACCGCCACCGCCGCCACCACCGCCCCCACCGCCCCCACCACCACCACTGCCCCCACCGCCACCACTGCCAACGCCGCCGCCGCCCTCCCATCAGTCATCACCATCATTGCCGCCGCCACCCCCTCAACCATCACCATCACTGCCGCCGTCGCCACCCCTTTAGCCACCACCACCACTTTCGCCGCCGCCGCCGCCGCCGAAGACGTCGCACCGCCGGTACCGCTGCCGGCTCACGCGATGATGTATCGCCCAACGCCTCCGACGGCGCGAGAAGGTTGCGTCGGTCGCGATGGGGCGAACGTTGGAGGCCATAGGCGGAGAGTAACGATGAAGATTCGACGAAGGAAGAGGGCGAGAGGAGGAGGACATGGGCAGTAAAGCAAATAGAAGGAGTGTGTTGTGATGGGATTGCACGGGTTATTGCGTGGCGTGCACATGATCGGGCAGACCTTGGAACGTCTTCCAAACCAGCAGTTTTCAACCCGAAAGCTAAACGAGTTTTAATTCTGATTGAGTGTTAGAGGCTAAGCATTCTGAGCAATTGTTTGGATTTCTCCTGATCAACTTAACTCCATTGCCATGCCAGAATAATGGAATCTGGTGACAGTACTACGAATCTCACTTATTAGATTCATGGCATTCTTTCCTAAAGGGTTTACCGCGGCAGGTAGTGCAAGTAGTAACTGATTGTACAAGTAACTGATACACAGGTAGTGCAAGTAGTAAGTGACACCTCACAAATAAAAGCAAAGTTTTGTTTAGAAATTAATATTTTCAGATGATTTTAATAAACGGAATATAGTAGTTTCTCTTCCGTATATAAATTAGACCTATTATCCAGAATCAGATGTATATTAAAATATAGAATATGAAGGAGAATTTGTTGAAGTGTTTTGGTAAAGAGTTGATGCAATAAGATGCATTTAAACTCCTCATCCAAAGTGATAGCTACACATACTTGTGCTTTGAGCTCTTGCTCTCCTCCCTGGAGAGGTCGATCGCGTCTCGCCCACCGTAGCAGCGCAGCGGCTCAGTCTAGCGGGGAGAGGCGAGGAAAGGAGGAGCTCGGGCGCGGCGCGGAGGCAGGGAGTGTTGTGGTGGAGAGTGTTGGGCGAGGTAAGTTGGGAGGAGAGGGTTGGGCGGGGAGGGTTGGGCGGAGAGGGTTGGGCGGAGACGGTTAGGCGGAGAGGGTTGGGCGGAGAGGGTTAGGCGGAGAGGGTTGGGCGGAGAGAGTTGGGCGGAGACGGTTGGGCGGAGACGGTTGGGCGGAGACGGTTGGACGGAGACGGTTGGACGGAGACGGTTGGGCGGAGAGGGTTGGACGGGACCGGGCGGGGCCGGGCGGGGCCGGGCGGGGCCGGGCGGGGCCGGGCGGGGCCGGGCGGGGCCGGGCGGGGCCGGGCGGGGCCGGGCGGGGTGTGTGAGGCGTCTGGTGGGTCGGGCCAGGCAGGGAAGGGAAGGGCGTCGGAGGGTGGGACGGGGGCGCCTGCGCCAGGGAGCGGAACGGGGTGACTTGACAGCGGCGCAGCGGAAGCGCCTCCGCGTGACGGGGACTCAGCGCTGAGCGGCGGCGCGATGAGGCGGCAAAGCGCGCGGATTCAGACGCGTCGGTCACAGCGCGCCCCACAGACGCGCCACTACGCACCACCCTGCTCGCGGCTCCCGCTCGCAAGCTCCCCCACACACACACACACACCACCACCGCCATCACCACCACCATCACTACCGTAACACGTCAGACGAAGGGGACGGCTTCCCGCACGACACTCGCGAACAGTCGAGGACCGAGGGCGGTCCATAGAGCATAAAACTCCCTCAAATTTCTCCACATCCAAACTAGATTATCATTACAGTAAGAAATTCCTGTAAAAGATATTCATTTCAATATTCCTAATCAAAGGTTTATTGTTTCACTGATCTTGGACGAAGTAATCAATAATCCAAAATTGTTTCTTTCTGTCTCGGGAACGTCACTTGAGAAAAACTAAATCAATTGTCGAGGTCCTCGAGTACTTTTTCTTGTTAGTATTTGTGGCACTTATTTTAAATCCCTTGATAGTCAATGCCTCTCGCACGCTGTCACTTTTTATATCATACCAAACGAGCGTTTGGTTCTTCGAGCATATAACTCCCATAATTGGTTGAAGTTATAAAGAAAGGAAGAAACTTACCGAACCCGAGAAGAAAAATCCTTCTAACCTTTCTTATCTCGAGATGTCGGATTAAAGTTGATTTTATTTTGCACGAAAAAAATATTGTCAATTATAGTTATGTAAACTCACCTAGAGTAATTATTTGTTAATTTAAAAATCGTGAAGAACATTCGAACCGTATGTCAACTGTTCTTGACGATATTGCCTCGGTATACAAGTAAAGTATATTATTTTTACAATGAACGACCGGGCACTCCCCCTAAATCTATCTAAGTCACTGTACTCGCCGATAAATTTACATAAGAGGCTAGGGAGAAAGAAATTATAAAAATAAAGAGGGGGAATTATAGAAGTACTAGTGGCCTACAGCAACAAAAATTTTGAAGAGCACACAAAATATATTTCCAAAACGGAGTACGCACACTGTTCAAGAACAATAAATTAATTACTCTCGTATAACACTTCAATAAATGAAATATTTCAATGAAAACAGTTTTCACTAATAATGCCAATAACACACAATAGTATTCAATACAGTGTTACACGGTTTTCAGTACAGCTGTTCTTTATATACCAAGGATATAAAAAAAAAGTTACTGTTCCATATGCAACACGTGAATAGAAAAAATATTTAATGGCGGCCGGCCTCTTACTTGGAGTCTTGCTGCCTCATTACGTCAGCGGTGTCGTAAGCAGTGATTCAATGAGTATGAAAATTCAGTCAATACGCACAGTATGAAATAGGTGGAATAACACCATCAAATATTTGCATATTTCAGTCAAAATTGAATCTGTTAACTTGTTTTTGCATTTTCCCCAGAGTTCTAATGAAATTATAGACACCTCTCACTCGCCCACTGGTTGCATAATTGTTGTTTTTTTTTCAATTTCTGCGCGCATTAAAAATTAGTAATGTAGGTTAGCAACACCACAAAAAGGAGAAAAGCAACTCAAATTGTTCTGAAAAAACATGGAACAATGTTTGAAAAAAAAATTGGATCGTGTCGATTTCACAGAATGCAATAAAAAATATATTTACTAACTTCTAAAGACCGTTTAGTACTTACTACATGCATCATTTAACAAATGCAAAGATAATGAATTATTAACATTGGTTGCAAGTTTAGATTTCACCAAAATTAATATTTACAAAAGAAATATTAAAGAACTGACGAAAAACTCACACCATCAGCATTTCAAAAAATTAAGAGAAAATAGTGAGGCGTTAGTTTAAAAACAGTTCAATAACAAAGACCACGGATATTTTAATTTTTTTTAACAGAATGATTCCTAAAATTTTAAAATTCTCACAGTTAGTGTAACTGTAAAAAAAATCAAGCCTCCCCACGGTACACTTTATTGAAGCAGACCACACACTTCACCAGACCTCCGAAGCACTTGATACATCCGCTGCATAACCAGACTATGCTTGCGTAGCATTTCACTTAAATCAACCTCAAAGAGGAAATGTAAGGACGAAGATCTAGGAGACGTAGTAATGACCGCTTGTATTTACGATCGGCACAGCGCTCACGCAGCCGCCAAAGAGAATGATGGATGGCTACGAATGTTTACCCCGTCCGATGTTTTATGGGTCGTTTGCTTTCCTCCCACTCGTTTCTAGTTCGTTTCGGTGATTGCGACGATTCTGTAACTACCTGGAGGTCATGCAGCTCTCCGACAGTCAATTTATCGGAAACTCGTAAAACTTGTCGTACTGGGTATCGTCGACGGAAATAACTGTTTGAAGTCAGTTAATCCACACAACAAAGGCATCCGGATAAAAAATGTCATCACTGAATGAACCAATTTGTACTGCGTTTCTATGAATACACAAGAGCGGTTAGTTTCATACTGTGGGTGGAGAGGAATCTATGAAAATACATTACATTGTAAAATCGATTTTTTTCTTGCACTTTATTGTTTTCAAAGAGTAAATGAATTTGGATTTACTGAATCCGTATCAGTAATTAATATAACATTAATTAACTCTAAATACATGTTATTTCCATTTTAAAAAGGTTTTACAAAGTAGGGCTCAATGTAAATTTACTACGATTTTATAAAATAACTATTTTTTGTCATCCAGCTCACACTAATTATCACAATTATTCTGCTCAAAATAAACAGAAAAAAGTCGTTTGTGGATTCGAACGTGTGCCAGCTTACTTGTAGAATACGCTTTGAAATCAACCTTCTGCAATTTTACTTCCCAGACACAATACCTCCTAGAATCGTTGATGCGAAAAATGGTGAAGTTTTAACATTTCCAAAGCTCACCTGTCGCCAGAGGAAACAGCACGACAACCGCGCCGCATTTTGCCAATCTTCCGCAGCCAGCGCCGAGACTCGGGACCGCCGCCAGGACATCAATTGCACGCGTAATTAAATTCAAGCGTTCGCTTAAATGCTCGTTTTTTCATAAAGATTGCCATGTAATTCCATATTAACGGGATTTTAGCGCGATGCCCGTCCGCACGCTGGCAGTTGCAAAAAATATGCTGCTGACGGAATTTCGCCGCAGTGCGTAGTACATCGCGCCCGCAGGGGCTGCGTTCATTCGCACGACAGTCCGCGTTTCGAAGCGTTACGACGCGCCGAGGGTGAAGGATGAGATTTGGGAAAAGTTGTGGCGACGCAGAGCTCAGCAATCGAGTGGCGATTCGTTCCGGACGAGATCCGTAGGATTCACGCGCTGCACGTTTTGTACATCAGATTCCTGCTGCGATGGCTCGGGGCAACAACTGCTACCGCTGCAGTGTCTCGGACCGCAAGGTCCCAGGGTTCGAATCCTGACAGCGGCTGATTTTCGACTCTGCGATTTGTTTACTGCTGCCTGTGACGGGTATCAGCTGTTACAGTGTCATCGGGAGCTTACACGTCCCTACAATGACGTCACTATAGTGGTGTTCAACCTTCTGATTGATGACACCGTAACAGCTGATGACCTGTCACAGGCAGCAGTACATTATGTCTGAGAATACCAAGAGAGCTAAGATCGACTTCAGCCGCTGCCTGGAGGGTAAGACTTGAGACTAACTGCTCTGATCGGTAGTTCTCCAGGAATGTTTCACCATTTTTCCTTTTGCTTTCCATTTTCCGTTCAGTACCCGGCGAAACACGGGTAAATACTTTCACAAATGCCACGGACCGTGTGTGATGTTTCCTTCCCCCTACATTCAAAATATCAAGGAACACGTCACGACATATAACTCACCAACTCGTCACAAACTTACTATTAAACGTGTTATTGATTTTAACAAATCTAAAATTCTTAGAATAGAACTCAACTACTATGAAATGCTAGCAATATAAACATTGAATTAAAAACTCAAAATGTCCTCATTTCACTTTTAGAATCCAAGAAATTCACAACGAAAAAGTCATACTACTTTCGAACTTTAAAAAGTAATAATATAATTTAATTTAGGCTTTCAACTTTCATTCGATGTTATATAAATTAATAACCTTAGACCTTAATTGCTCCTTCTCCTTCACCAACACCTTTCGACGACCCTCCTCCCCTATCACTGATCTTTATCTTTCCCGCCCGGCGCAGTCCGAGTACTACTCGGTCTTTCGATTCACTTAACGACACAATGCCGTCAATCCACTAAGGAAAGTTGAAGGTGCACGGGCAGATTGAACTCCAGATATCGTTTTGTACAATGTAATTTATTACATTTATATAGGCTAAGGTTTGCTGTTCTTCCTGTTTGCGTACACTATTACATGTGATCATTTCCGTTTTCTTTTAATTTTAGAATGTTGTGACTCTCAATAGAAAACCCATCATAGTCACCTAACTTCCGTATGTGGAAGATAGGACCAAAGAAGGATGACTCTCTATACCAGAATGACGAAGTACTATAATTGAAAGTAAAACATTTAATTTGTTCTTAAAGATGTCAAAAAAATTCGCCGAAACGTAATTCTGGGAAAACATAATGACAAAATGTAAATAACAAAAATATTGTGTATTATAAAGTGTTGGACGTGTATTTTACATGTTTTAACAATTTTAAAAATTAAAATCTCAGAAATTTAACAGTCTCAAAAACCGGGATCTATTATTATTAATTTAATAATATAATTTCAGTTATGAAATATAAAATTAAGCTAGTTCGGAAAGTAGAGGATCGCAACCGCTTTTTCCACTGCAGTGATACTTTTTGAACTCTCTGTACTATATAACATTAACGGCAGCACTTTCTCATCACGCATCATGCGAATGGAATGGGAATTTTCTGATTAAAAAGACCTGCATTCATTTTAACAGGACCGAACAAAAAATTGCACATTACAGAACTAATTAGAAAGTGAACGGGAAGTTTTCAATTAAAATGAAATGTATTAGAGGTAAATGAATTATATCACATGGAAATGGGGATAATATAAAATAAGATAATTTGTGGAAGATTTATGAAAGAAAAACATATTACGATTGGAGATAGGTTTTTGGAAAATTTATAAAGAATCTTGTCCCTCCGGCAGATGTGTAGCAGCACTGAGTGCTGCATGGTCAGTTTTGTAAAATTCTAGGGGTTGTGTTGCGATTTCTGAGATACAATAAGAGGTATTTTCATTTGGCGATATTGGCTAGCAGATTTCATCGTCCATAGTCGAATCTTATTGGTGATAACTGGGAAAACGTTTAGTGAACAGTATTTCAGGGCAGCACTCCGTGTTCAGGGCAGCACTCCGACCGTTCATGGAAGCAACTTTCTCTTCAGGTAGTTGTAAATTGCAGAAAATGCTTTAAATGTCTTGTAACATCTGTATGTGCATGTTCTGTACATTTAAAAATATGCATTATGCTCATATTGTAATAATATGATATTCATATCAAATGAATAATCGTATTATAGTTCTAGTGATGTAGTTTGTAAGATCAAAATAGTTTTTTAAACACATGAGCAACCACAAAAACCATGTCCCATTTATGGAAAGTTTCTTTTATTATTCTCAAACATTCAATTTTGGATTTCTTATGAATTTTTATTTCTTTGATTTCTTGGATTTCTATATATGATAAAATATTGTAAATAGTTAAACAAGACATTTAAACAATGGTAACCTTAACAATCATTATTACTACTTTATCAATGTTAAATAACTACTTTGTAACAATTATTGATTTTTCAAAAAACGAATTGGTAAGTATTTGAAACCTTTTTTGATCATGTTCTGTTTTTACGGTTATTCTTTCCTCCTCACACCAAAAAGACTGTAATTTCTCAACAATGCATTCGAGTTGTTTCAAACTAGAGAAAAAATATACTCAATTAAGCATCTTCAGTTATTATTTACCTTTGTGAATGAATTCACGTTCTTTAAAACAATAAAATATATATTTCAAATGTGCAGCACCAAGTGGTATATACGTAATTTCTAAGGGCACTTTTGCCGATCGGTTAAAAGTCTTTCAATAGCTTAAGGAAATTTTCTTGTCTTCTTTCTGAATGATGTATCATTCCCTCATTTCACATAAAGTTTTGTTCATTTACTTTCATAATATTTACGTACAGAACAATAAGTACAGAGTATTAAAATATCTACATCACACTTACTTTTTTTATATTCTGCATAATCATTTAATAAGATTACGTCTTTCAAGTTACTTTTTTCACTTAATTTATCCAAATATCAACAAGCTTTATTTTAATTCAGTATTAAAATGACATAAAACATTATATTTTATTTTGTCAAGATAATGGTTTATTTTATTCTGGTTTGAACTTTTTAAAAGGTTGAGAGAGTTTCTACGTTGCTCGGAAAGGAAGTAGTATATTTATTTTATTTTCCGTATTCTGTTCTAGCAAAACACAGAATAAAGAAATGTAAATAAAAACATAGCGCAGCCTTGAGAGAGGTAAATGTAATGCTCTCTTGTTTATGGCATGAACAACGGCAAGATTTTAAACTAAAAACCTAGTAGTATATTCTACATAATGCTACGTGTTGGTGAATATGCCAGAGAGTGCGCGAGTTTCCTCCTGCATTGTAGAAAGTCAGTAGAAGGTCAGTCGCTAACAATGTCAACGCTACAACTAAAAATTCCGCGAGAAAAATGCAATCAATTTCACAGGAAAATTTCAATTTATGAATTTACTTTAGCTGTCCTTTACTTTACTTAAGTTTCCAAACCACCTTAAGAAATGATACCTACAACTGCAAAATTAAAGTTTCAGCACAATCTAAGCCATACAGTGTTTTATTTCTTCTGAAAGATTAAAGTTTGGGAGCTACGGCTTCAATTATTTCCATCTGAAAACGTATATTCCAAAATATCATTTGTTGAAACCCATCCTTCAACATTCAGAACAGTTAAAGGGAAAATGAAAAATTCTCCCAGCCAATACTTCATTTTAGAAGTTAAAATTTCGACACGAGTGGGATAGTTATTGAAACGCATCCAGCAGGCAAAGCCATTTGACTCACCCGATGCGTCTGCGCTGCCGCCGGCGCGTCGCGCAGCAGCAGCAGCAGCAGGTGCGGCGAGGGCGTCGAACTTCCGGCGCCTACCGCTCCGCGCTCCCGAACGCAAAGCGCGGCCCTTATGCGACCGCGCGGACACCTGTAACACCCGCATCACACATGTCGAGATGAACGTCTGCTAAACTGTGCGTTCGTTGGACAAATCCACCAACCTGGCGTAACGCTCGACACCCCAATACCCTCCTGACTCCCCAAAACTCGCGGACTCCGCAAAACATCCCGGTTACTACAAAACGTCTCAGACTGCCCAAAACACCCCAGACTCCCCATGACGCCCCAAAACCCCTACTTCCCAAAAAACTCGACTTCCCAAAACACCCAACTCCTCAAAACGCCCTTTTCTCAGAGTTCCTAAACACCTAACCCACAGATCACTCCCCTCAAAAAACGACATCAATACCCCCGCAAATGTTTTAGGAAGTAAGTACGTTTTTACCAGACGCTACATATTTTGCTGTATATATCGAGAATTAACACAATATTAATACTTTATTAATTAATTTGCGTTTAACGAAAATTATAAAATTCTATGTAGCGTAAAGCACTTATTACATGAAACATGAGCCGATTACTACAAGTATAAAGAATTTCATGTTCACGGAGAATAAGGGTAGATTTTTTGTATTAAAAAACGCAGGATATGTCTTTTTCGTAGAGCATTATATTTTCAAAACTAGATTCAATAATCATCCAATTTCACATCCAAAGTTTTACTAAAACGGGTATAGAAGATGTGTCAGTACTGTAGGGGTAGGTCCCGAAACTGAACAGGCAAACACCAAGTCGTCGGGCATCCGTGAAACGAAAGAACACCCTTACGAGACGTCTCAGCAAGAGCAAAGGACAATCACCGATCTTTACGGCCGCGAAAACAAACGTAAAGCGGGCTGCGATGATTTGGCGCGCAGTAACCGCGATTTGTGGCGTCTCACGGCGGGAGAGGGAAGGGACGAAGGAAACCGTAAAGTCCCCCTACGACCGTCGCGGACGCCTTCCAGGAGTTTAACTGGATCGCCCCCCGGGCGATGAGAGTGGCCGAGGAAACGGGGCGAGAAAGCGAAAGTGTCACATCTGCTTTGCTGAGGACGCGAATCGTCCTATAAAGGAGTCGTCGCCACATTCGACGATGCACTGACGGCGTCAAAGAAGAGGCAAGAAACAGTGCCAATGACAAAAACAGAGATAGAAATAATTATAAGAACTTTATAATGCAAATGAAAAATTAGCGTATAAATATTGCACGATAAAGAATATAAAATGCTTTGAATTGTTTCTGGACAATTCCTTAGCAGGAATACCGAATACTCAGTAATATACCTTCATGATTAAATTTAATTCATAACATCCTAATTTAAGAGCTCCTTTTGTATTCATTCCCAAACCCCGCACATCGTTTTACATATCACAAACCCAACGAAACAAGGAATTGAATGATTAATTCTTATGTGAAGAATGAATTATGATTTTTATGACTTCACATTTGGAAGTAAATAAAATGTACTTTAATTAAATACTTTCTCAATTCACATAAACTTCCGAATGATTGAAAATAAAAAGTCTATCAGTTCTCCAAAACACAAAATAGAAATATGGAACATTGATTTCCAAACAATTAAGCTACATTGCTAAACTGTGAGTAGCAAATGACAGTTGGTTATACAACATTTAGACGTCCTGTTCTCATGGATCGTACGAACCCCATAGAATAAATGAATGACCGTATGAATCGCAAAACGGAGAAAGAAATAATATAAAAAGTCTACATGGGTCGCCTCCCACTTTTTCCTCCCGCCTTTCTTTCTGCCTTCGCCGCCGCCACAAAGATGGGCTTAGAGAAACGTATCTCCGCCCCCGCAAACTCATCTCGGCTCCGCTCTTCTTCGCCGCGGAGCTCAGTTTAATCACAGCGAGCGGCCGCCGCGGGAAAAGCCGAATGCGCCGCGCACTGGACCGCCCCGAACAACGCAGCACAAATAAGTATATAAGTAAATAAATAAGTTAATAAATAAACCGTAAGTAAATAATTAAGTAAATAATTAAGTAAATAAATAAATATGTAAATAAATTCGTAAATAAATAAATAAATAAATAAATGTGTGTAAACATTGATTGATTTATAAAATTATAAAATGTTAGGTCCCGGAACGCGCTCCAATTAATTATTAACTTAATAGAAAATTAAATATAATAATATATATATATAAAAAAATATATATATATGGTAATCATTTAATAATTGGAAAACAATTAATTAGTAACAGTAGTAGCACTGGCTTTATGTGAATATAATAATAATAATAATAATAATAATAATAATAATAATAATAATAATAATATAATATAAAAATAGGGTTTATAATGATATTTTATCGTTTTTTACTAATCATTTCATTACATTCGTAGAAATGATACAGTTAAGTGAAATTTGTTTAATTTTGAGTTTACAAAAGTTGGTCGAACTAAAAATTGAATTCATCATGTGTTTGTCCTCCGGTTTTTGTTTGTTTGCTTGTTTGGTTAGTTTGCGTGTTTTTCCTATTTCCCCCGAGATACCGGATCGCCGTTCCGCGGCGTTCAGCCAGAAATCAAGCCCTGTTATATACAGTTAATTATATAAATAAATATATGAATGAATTTGGCAGGGTCGGATTAATCCGACTTTTGCCCACTATGAGTAGCATTGTTCTCAGGCATGAGCCCTGTTTTTTTATTTCTTATCCACGTCTGGGGGTAAAGGAGGCATGTGACCAGACTGACGTACTCCCACCAGCCTACATAGCTTTTTGGTCCTGCCTCAGTTATTTCTTTCGTCACACAGCTATGTCGATTTGTATTAGAAAACTACTGATTCATTTTTCCTCGGCCTGGAGTCGAACCAGGACCGCCACTCAAAGCTAGCATGCTGTCCATGCGTTATCCGAGAATAAATAAATTTGGTCGCAGTTGTAACAAAGGAATGTGGCCGTTCATTGCGATTAAGCCTCTACCGGACCACCATTCGGGGTCATTCGACGTCTCTCCGTCGGGAGGTGGGGAAATGACCATTTTAGCCAGGTCCTTCTAGTATATTATAAACTGAAAGTATGGTAAAGGAGGAGTTTTGAGGGGTTTTAAGTCACCTTCCGTGGCGAAACGCTGTTAATTTCTGAACAGCATGACATGAATCTCTTGTTACATCAGAGAGGCAATAGTTAAATATAATTTTTTAAGGAAACACACATTTTTTAAAAGTGCGTCAAAGGCTACATTTTCATGCAACACTTTATGGTCGCAAATAGTCAAACCAAGTAACTTTATAATAAAAATTAGTATTAAACATAATAAACTTAAATAACACAAAATATGTATATGAACCTACCCACCGGACACACCAAGTCAAATTAGTATAACAAAAAAGCAGATAGGGATGAATGTCATAAACCAATTTAAATATTAAGAGCACTACTAGACGAGTTCGTGGGAAAGTGATATTTAGTCTGAAAAATCTGTAAAAAAATATTTAAGAAACTATAATAAATGTGATGTCAAATGTATGTAAAGCGTTTGTGTTTTATTTTGTATATTTATTTATTTACACTTGTTTCGCATTTCAAATACTTGTCGGTTGAAAGTCTGGCATGATATCACAAAACTTGGAGTTTTGCTCCCAAGAGGTCTTACTGTGCAGCGCGGCGGAACATGGGTCCCTGAGGAAGCTGGTCGCCGAGGTCCCGACGAAGCTGTTGTGCTAATTATCACGATGCACAAGCCCACGGGCGAACCCGTTATTCACCCACGCCGAAGGGGCAGCAAAAGGTTTGCGGAAATCCGAGAACGTGCCCGTCGTGCCCAAGGATCAAGCAGTGGGTACGACAATAGAGGTAGTGGAGTCGACGTGCAGAATGGTGTTAGCTTAGGCGCTGGGGTGAGTGAAAAAGAGAATAGACGAAAGAATGGTAAGCGAATGATGGGGATGTTGTGTACGACGGGAACGTCTGGGACGACGGACGACGGAATAATAGGGACGAGACAATGGAGGAGACTAATAGAAAAACATAAGACGGTGAGTGAGCAGATGGACCGGGACTGACAATGGAATGGTAGAGACGATGAAAACGTCAATAACGATAAAGAAGGAGACGATAAAAATATTGACACGATGGAAGAATTGGGGCGATAGGAGCGTCAGAAACAATGGGTTCGAACTAATCGACGGGAAAGTCACTCGGGACGAGGGATAAAGTAATGAAACTCACATTGCATGTCAAATGAAAACAATTCCGTTGATAAAGTACAGAAAGGCGCGGTTAGAAATAAAAGAAAAAAATATGGAACTCCAAATACATAATTTGAACATAATATGTTTCTCTTGAACTCAGAGAGAAATGAATTAATGAAAAGTAGAAGTATCACCTGAAAAAAGTAGAGATATCGGCAACAAAGAGGTAAAATATAGAAAGCTGTGAATGATGGTAAAGAAGGAGCGATTGAATCAATGACAAACAAAAAATGGAAGTGGACGCCAAAAAAATAGAATTTAGACCTGAAGGAAAATCGGTGTAACGTCAAGTGAAATAATAAATTACATTCATATTAATATTTTTCAGATTCCATTGAACAGCACCAAAACTCGAAGAGAGAAACAAAGAGTAGAAAGAAAAGGTAACAGTACTTGTAAATTATTTATGTGGAGGAGGGCAATGGGGATGATCGAAGGAAAGGGAAAGAGAGGAGAACTAGGTGGGAGCGGCAGCGCACGTTGTCGACGTCACTTCTTTTAACAGGAGCGGTAGCTCAGTGCATCAACTGATGTCACTGCAGCGTTTCTGACCAGGAGGTCCTAGGTAGGGGTTCTGACGGCGGCAGGATTTTCAACACTAGCTTTCCAGCTAGGTCGAATTCAGGCGCTGCCTGGAGGATAATTCTAGCGGCCGGCTGCTCTGATCGGTACTTTTCCGTGGTTTCTCCGATCAACTCCAGGAGAATGCCGGAGTAGTACCCTAACAAACGGGCTACGTACCTCTCGCTATCTTTCCTTCCTCTTCCCTATTCGATCATCCTTCTCCTTTCACACACACTTTCACTAACATGCACTACACAACACATATGCCGGGAGACAGGTCGGGGACTTAGAAATTGTCATGGCTGTGGCAGTGCCCCGCTGGTGGGAGAGTTCTGGTTAGGGGGAAACCCCGCTAGCCGACAGTAGCTCAGCGCCGGATCTCGCTATTCAGCGGGGGAAGATCACCGCCATCTCTCGAGGAAAAAACATGCACTACACGTACGGGGCTAATGACCTAAGCTGTTGACGCGTTCGGAATCACTAACCAACTAACCAAACATACTTTTTTTCAAAAAATTGTGTTTTATTTCAAAATTATATTTAACTATTGTCTCTCTGATGTATCGCGACGCGGTGCGACGCGACGCGACGCGGGTCGGGGCAAGGCGGAGAAGGGCGGGGCAGGGCAGGGCAGGGCAGCGCGTGGAGGGGTGGGGCTGGCTGGGCGTGGAGGAACGGGGCGGTGAGGGCGGGGTGGTGCGGGGTGTGGAGGGGTGTGGCTGGCGGTGCGGTGCGGGGCGGCGTGGCGCGGATCAGCTGCGAGTGACTGGCAAGCGGCGCGCTCGGTAAAGAGCTGCGAGTCGCGGGAGGTCCCGTTGGGATTGCGTGGGCTGCCCGAGCGCCGGCGCTGCCGGAGTAGGGGAGCGGAGGGGAAGGGGAGGGACGGAACGCGGATTAAAGCTTTTCCCGCCGGTAAATGACAGACGCGCCGCTTTGCGAACGGGGTTTATTATTTTTTAATGCTGCGCGCGTTGTCCACGAGAAGAAAACGCGACTAACATTTTAATTAAACGCAAGGGGGAGTCGCCTCCCCTCAGCTCTCCCCCGGCTCATTCCGCCCTCGTCGCCGCCACCACCACCTCCACCACAACCCCAACCCCCGCCGACACCGCTGTCGCCACCGCTGTCCTCGGGAGGGGGCGTGGGCGTTTGACGGGGCCCAATTTAAAATATAATTAAATTAGCGTAAGCGCGCAGGTAGCCTCGGTGACGCGTGTCGAGGGCCGCGTGACGCCGCGGGCGGCGGCGGCGCCATCATTCTCTGCTAAATCCTCTTGAGAAGCTTAACCACCGGAGAAGACGTGCGGGATGCAAGCTGATAAGAAGGTTCAGGCTCTTGGAGACGGGTAAGTACAGTGTTGTGGGGCGAGCAGGGAAGCAAGAAGTTGAGAGAAGTGGTTGAGAGGGGAGAGTGATGGAGGGGGACTAGCGAGTACTTAGAGGGCTCGGAAGAAAATCTGCAGGAAAGGATTGGGCGAAAACCTCGCAGACTGAGCTGAAATGAGTTTCTGGAGATCTGGTAGATCGGGGATAATTTAGAGGTGACTCATTTGATCCAGAATTTGTTTACTGGTGGGGAAGTGAGACGCGGGAATTTAAAGAGAGAATTGCGTTTAAACGAGATATATGGATCGTGAGCCAAACGTCAGGAAGTAAAGAGGGAACGTCGTTAGACTACAAAAAGGTTGAACTAAGGTTGTATTGTATAGGGCGCCTCCGGCAATAGGGGTAGAGGCAACGAAGGCATCGAAAACAACCGAGGATGCTGTGGATGACAAAACATCGTCCGTGGCGAAGGTATTAGTGTTAGCCAGAGTATCAGGTACAGCAAGTCCGGCGGTACTGGAAAGGCTTTGTAATAGAAAGGTCAGTGAGTTGTAGCAATGTTCTGGCGATTGTGGTGCGGGTAGCGAGATTGACGCGAGAGTGAGGATAGTGATGAGAGAGTAGAGTAGCAATATTAGCAAGAGGGTAGTGAGAATGACAAGAGGGTGGTGGGGTTGGGAGGGTGACGAGGTTGACGAGAGTCGCGATATTGACTCTGATAATGAGATTGATGAAGGTTGCGGTGAGGGAAGGGTGGCAATTCGGGAGTGGGTAGGGAGTGGGTAGGGAGTGGGTAGGGAGTGGGTAGCGGGGTTGACAATGGCAGGGTTCACGATGGTGGCAGTGTTGACGATGAAGGTGAGGTTGCTGATAGCGGGATTAGGAATGGTGGGGTGACGAAGTTGGTGGAGTTGACGATGATAGTGGGATTGACAGATGTGGTAGAGTCGACAAATGTGTCGGGGTTGACGAGAGTAAAGATGTCGACGAGGGTGGCAAGACGAACGAATTTCACGAGGTTAACGAGTCTGACGTGCAAAACTAGGACAACGATGTTGATAAGGGTGATGAAAGCGGCAGGAACGAAGAGTTAGACGAAAACCATGAGGACGGCGTGGGCGGCAACGACTTGGGAACGGAGCCCTGAAAACACACGAGGTTGAGCTCGTGCGAGGGCCGATTCCGGGCGTGTGATGTGTGAGGTATCCGTTGGAACGGGGCCCCGCAATGAACCGGTGAAACGAGGACAATGGCGCTGGGAATGGCGCTCTTCCTTCACGCCGGGCGCGGGGCGGCGGTTGCCAGTTGCCGTCTGGCGGAGGGCCGGGAGAGGCGTTATGTAAGAGTCCGTTATGATGCTGGCGGATGGAGCGTTTTCTGCCGACCTCAACGCGTGCCAGATCGTTATTTTTATCCAATTCGTATGATTTCTTATTTGTAGCTCGTGTAGGATGTTCCCGGGGTTTTATTCGACGTTTGTGCTGGTATCGTGAGTTGATCACACGCTCAGTTATGAATCCCCTATGAATTTTCTTCCTCTCGTTCTAAATCAAGTGTGATTGGAAAAGAAATAATGAACACCAAGAGATGAAAATCGCTAAAAATTTGATTAATGACATTCTTAAGAATAGTGTTATTTTTTTCTTTTTGGTCTCATGAAGATTTATGAGTCAAAAATATTCCGTTGCTTCTTGGAGGCATTGTTAAAGTGAGTAGATAGGTTTTAAAGAACTTCGAATTTTGTGACATTGGCGTTAAGAAATAAATGGGGCAATGGAAGTTAACAGAACAAAGTCTAGGCCTGATCATCTGCCCGTAGAAATTCAAGAGTTTTTTTAGTCACCAAGCATGAAATTGCAATTATATTTCCGTATGTTGTCAACCTAAGAGTTCATTTTATCGAGAACATTGCGCTACCTTTTGTCATTTGCATTATCTCCCAGAAAAGATTCCTATTAAATCAGTGACAGGTATTAATGAGGTCATTTTGAATATAAAAGTAACTATTCATCAGCTACGACGTATAGGCATTATACGGAAAACATAACGACAACAAGTTCTATCATTGAAAAAATTCCATTAATATTGAATAGATTTTTCTGGATAGTGAATGTTATTCTTGGTAACGTGAACCCTTGTTTCGATTTAAGCATAAGATATTTTGAATTCTGTCATACTGATCATTTATGGGAAGCAATTTTCATTGGACCATTTTCAAAATAAATATCTGAATAATGTTTTATAGGTTGGGAAAACAAAACCAAAACAAATTCACATTTTTCTTGACAATGATTTTTTCAGAAATCGAACTGGAAAAAGTAATGAACTATAAAATTGATTGCTATGCAATATCTACTTTAATGGCACTTGAGCAAGACTGAATTTCACAACGGTCTATTCGTGTGCCAGTCTTTCAGCAATTTGTGTTCAAGGGGTTCGTGTTACATATAATATTGGTATTATATGTAACAACACGCACCACTCAAAAATGCAATGAATCTCTCGGTCATGTTAGTGAATGTAAAACTGTAGTCAATGTATTTAGTATAAAATATTTGTTCTTCCCTATTATCCAAGTCATCCTCTTACTGTACAGTACCAAGCTCGGAAGATTTTTTGAAACTATGTTGAGGTTTTCATATGCCTTTCCCGAAAGAGACATTGAACAAAAATCTGGATTTTGTATTATCTTTTTTTCTTCGATCTGTTTTTTTTCATCCTTTACCTCAATTTCCAAGCTATATTTAAACACATGTCGATACACTAATAACTGCCACACACAAAGTCATCGCCACACAAATCACATTAGCTAAGATTACAAATTGAAGTTCCAATCTGAGGGGCTTCATTTCGTGCGCCGGCACAACAACGTATTTTCTTCCGTACACCATACGAGCCGGGCTCCGGTCGCGTAGATGCAACCTCCGCCTTCCAACACTGCCCCCGGGCGCCGCCACCGCCGCCGCCACCGCCGCCACCGCCGCCACCGCCACCACCGCCGCCACCTCCGCCGCCGCCTCCGCCGCCGCCTCCGCCGCCGCCTCCGCCGCCGCCTCCGCCGCCGCCTCCGCCGCCTCCGCCGCCGCCTCCGCCGCCGCCGCCTCCGCCGCCGCCGCCTCCGCCGCCTCCGCCGCCGCCTCCGCCGCCGCCTCCGCCGCCGCCTCCGCCGCCGCCTCCGCCGCCGCCGCCGCCGCCTCCACCGCAGTCTCCGCCACCGCCACCGCCGCCGACGCCTAATGAGAAAAGTAAGCGCTGTGCGAGGTCGGCACCAATCGACCCACGTGCCCCGGAGGGTGGGAGGGTGGTGGGCAGGGGATGGAAGGGAAGAGGAGAACGCCCAAGGTGCACTGGGCCCTTGGGAGCTCCTCCTGCTCCCTCCTCCGCCACCCACCGGCCTTCATGCCGGGACGCACGCCCGCCGGCGCCAATCGCTTCATTGGGTGCACCCGCAGTTGTCATCCGAAGCCCCCTGGTCGCGACCAGGCCTTGTCAAACCTGTCTGGGTGGCGGCATTCGCATTTGTCGTGGCGGACACGGCAGCTCATCTGTTGAGTGTACTTCGATTTATTTAGAGCTGCACTTGGCAGGTCGTCAGCTGTTACCGTGTCATCCAATCGGCAGCTAACACGTCACTACAGTGACCTCACTATGGTGACATTCAAGCTCCCGATTGGATGACACCATAAAAGCTAATTTACGTCAAGTGCACTTATATTTAAATCCTAGTATAGAAGCAAGATTGTCCGCATTAGGATCTGAAAAGCTCGGAAGCATTCGTTGCAATTCCTTGCACGAGTGTCCGGCTTAATGCAAATCAAAAACTGTTGTTTCTGAAGTGTCTTTGACGGGGAGGCCCTAGGCTTCGAGTTCTGAAGGTGGCGGATGATGGTCACGGGCTAAATACTTCAATATTCAAGACTATAGTCGAATTCAACCATAGTCTTGAGGAGAATATTTGCGGCCGGCTGCTCTGATCGATAGTTTCCCCTGGTTTCTCCGATCAATACCTGACAAATGTCGCAGAAGTACCTGAACAAACGGGCCATGCACCGCGGGCAATCTTTCCTTCCTTGTCCCTTCTTCTCCCTCCACACACACACACGGACACATCACACGCGCGCGCGCACGCACACACACACACACACACACACACACACACATTCATGAACTTTTCTATCACGCATCGGAAGACGAGTCGAGAGCTTACAGCTTGTCCCGTCGGGGAGGGCATCTCTGACGGAGATACCCCGAGGAGGCAAAACACTCACAAACCGACGCATGGGTTGGTGTGATCTCAAGTTCTAGCGGGGGAAGAAGCAACACAGCCAACCCCCGCGATATTAACTAGATCACACTAACGGTTCAGTATACCTAAAAGTTGGCATCCCCGGAAACACTAAATATAATCTATCAATCCTTGCCCAAGAGGAAAAATAACTGGAAATGAAGCAATACAATATTGACTCCATATCAGGGTATCGAAACAACTTTCAACATGGTGCACGTACGTTCGTAAATTCCTCCAAAGTGATGCAGAACTTGCCCGCTGAAGAAATAAACAGGGACGCCAACAGTTGAACACTTTATTTTCACTAAAATTACTGCGACAGCAGAATGGTATGTCCGTTCAGCATGAAGGAAAGAAAATAGTTTGGACAAACAAATACTTGACAATTTACAAATAAGAAATTTAAATGCTAAATGATCAAGAATACAACACTTAATTAAATAAATATTTAGGGGGAAAAAAGAATGTCATGTCGGCAGCGACAAGGCACTTTTTTGCTTTTAGGATGATGAAAATGATAAGGAAAATTACAAAAAACTTAATTCTCTCCTGCAAGAAAAGAAACAAAAAGACGAATCACAATAGAAGAATTTTCGTGGAATGTGACATCGGTGTATTCAGCGTTGTCTTTCTAAATCGTCACTCTCAAACAGTATATTAAAAACATAAAATTATATCAAAATAAGTTTTTAACACGTACGTACTTTTATAAAATATTACTTTATGCAAGTATATAATATATTATTATTGTACATTATATTATTGTATTGTATTCCATTCTACAAGATTTATATGTTATCTACCTATTCAATGTTTTGTTGTAGGATAAAATTTCAGTGTCTTTTATCCCATTTACAACAAAAATTCAAATTTTAAAGGTATAATTAAAACTAGCAATTCAATATTTTTAGCAGATATATCATAAATATTTTATAACTTTCCTAGGAAACAACGGTAAATATGTCGAAATTGATCGAAACCTGAATATTTGTCTTTTATACTTTTCCGTGGCATTTTCTTTTTGGCATATATGAAAAATTAACAGTTTGTCGACAGCAACACAGACGTTAAGGTAGAATTGTGAGGAAACGACAGTTCTGGGTAACATCTAAAAATGAAGAACGGATAAAAAAAAAGTAATTCCGTCTTGTAAGTTCTCTTATTTATCTGCTATCATAGTCAAGTTTTTTGCTAAGTAATTATAAATACTTCAAAGAAAATTTTAAATTAACTTTTAATTATCATTCTTCACTCGAGACAGCAGTTAGCAAAATCCTTTGAAACTAACACTCATTACTCGCTAATGTAATGTGTAAAGCTCAGTTTGAACTCAATTGGATCAGATTATATCTCGTGAGGCATCCAGCACGACGTAATTGAACTAAATACCTAACGCTGTGTAACGGGATACTAATCGGCATGGGACTTTGAAAAATGATATTTCATGGTGAGAATGAGTTATCTACCACTTTACGGACATAATTGCACGACAATTAAACATCTAACAAGTGATGTATTTGAAAACTGTTTAAATCCACTAATTTCTATAATAACCCACACTTGATTCCCTACATTTTTTAACTGTTCGACTTCACATTCGGATTAATTACTGTTACACCTGTTTCATATAAATACTCCGTCACCTTTGTTTACTACCCTAGCAAAACAACCCTATCAAAGCATACAAGAAAAATATGAAAGGTGATTTTTATTGCATTTTACATGCATTTTTAATTGTAAAGGAGGTTCTGAAACATTATTAAAATATGTAACAGAATGTATAATTTAGATTTTAAGACTTTCCATCCTTCTGTCACTGAATATTTTAAATTAGTCATGTAGCTGTGAATTTCGATAAAGACACGTAGAAACAATCAAACGTTAAAAGTAAACAAAACATACGCCATTAACGAATTACCTAATTTCAACAAAAATGCTGCGCCGGTGCAACAATAATAGTTAAACAAAAATTTATGACATCCGCATATGGAAGCCCATGGTACATCTTCCGACACTCACTAAAATTACCCGTTTGGCATCATTTGTTGTTTCTTTCCTCTACAGACATGCGTCTCCAATGATAATACGTTTTATAGAGTTATGTAATCGATGAGGGGTTGGATGTTTACCACCAGGAAGAAAGCCCAAAGCAAACATTAAATAAATCCACAGAACTGACAGCCTCGCGTGCTGTGGGAGTTTTTCTTTTTTTTTGTTCGGAGCCGTCGTTCCTTCGTCCCACGTTCGATCACTCCCATCGACTTGCGATGCCACCCACCCTCTCACCTCACAGCTACCCCGCCTCGCTCCGCCCCCACCCGACCCGTTCAGATTCATTGATTGTTTGATGATTCCGTACGCGTGAACCGTTAAAGACATTGGTCCCGTAAGTATAGTGCATTTTCCCCTTGTCTGTGAGTGAGTGTGTGTGTGTGTGTGTGTGAGGGGGAATGGTGATCTTCCCCTGCTGAACGGTGAGATCCGACGCTGACCTGCCGTCGGCTAGCAAGGTTTCTCTAATCAAGAATCTCTCATCAGCGGGGCACCGCCCCAGCCGGGACATGCTTTAAGCTCCCGACCCGTCTGCCACCGGCATGTGTTAGTGCAGAGCTTGTAAATGCAAGTGTGTGTAAGTACGGGGGAGGAAAAGGCAAGAAAGGGGAAGGAATAATTGCGCGCGGTCCGTGGCCCGTTTGTTAGGGTACTGCTCCGGCATTCGCCTGGTATCGATCGAAGAAACCACGGAAATCCTGTCACCTCGAAAATCCTTCCATCGCTGGGAGTCGAACCGAGGACTTCCCGGTTAGAGGCACTGTAGTGACATCAGTTGATGCCCTGAGCCACCTCTTCCGGTCCAACCCGTTTAGATACCGGCGACATCATAGGCTACAGAGACGGAGGATGGGAAGACGGTGGCAGCGACGGCGACGACTGAGTGAAGGAGGCAGCAGGGATGGGGGCAGGGACGAAACCTCGTTAGAGTGACGTCTGTCCTTCGCTCATCCTCACTCTCGCGGTGCCTCGCGCTTCGCGACGCGGGGATTATCGAGAGCGTCCGAGAAGTCGAGAAATAATCAACTTAGAGATTCTTGTGAAATTCGAGGAGCTTTCTAAGAAGCGGAGCACAGCGGCGTCTGGGGCGCCCGCTGCCTCTCAAGTGGCAATGCGTCTCCTTCGCTGACGCGAGGAGTTAGAGAGGGGAGGGTGAAGGGAGAGAGGTGAAGGCAGCAGAGATGCTGCAAGCGGTAGGGTGATAGATGGATTAATTGTTAGTGATTCCGGGCGCGTCAACTACTATGGTAATTATTTCCGTAAGTATAGTGTGCGTGTTTTGCTCGGGAGGTGGAGGTGGTCTTTCCCTACAGATCCGGCGCCGACCTACCGTCGGCTAACGGAGTTTTTCATCAACGAGGTATCTCCAACCAACGGGGCACCGCCCCAGCCATGACACGTTCTAAGTCCCCGATCCGTCTCCCGGCATGTGTGGAAGTGTAGTGCATGTTAGTGTAACTGTGTGTGTAAGGGGTGAGGATAGGACAAGGAAGAGGAAGAAAATATCGTGCGCGGTCCGTGGCCCGTTTGTTAGGGTACTGCTCCGGCATTCGCCTGATGTTGATCGGATAGACCACGGAAAACTACCGATCAGAGCAGCCGTCCACTACAATTCTCCTCCAGACAGCGACTGAATTCGATCGAGCTGAAAAGCTAGTGTCGAAAATCCTGTCGCGCGCCGTCTGGACTCGAAACAAGGACCTCTCTGTCAGAGGCGCTGCAATGACATCAGTTGATGCACTGAGCCACCACTCCCGGTTTGTAGGGTGATGTCGGCGTTGAGGGTGAAGGAGACGCTGAGGATGGTAAATATGTGAAGGCGGCGAGGGTTGGGTAGGCGGTTAGAGGAGAAGAGGCAGTGAAGGTGGTGAGAACGGTGGAGGTGGTGTGGATGGGGATGACAATGAGGGTGGAGGAGTCGGTGAGGAAGGAGGAAATAATGAGGGGGAGGCGATGAGGTTAGGGAAGCGTGGATCGCGAGGAAGGCGTTGAGAGAGAGAGTAGCAATGGGTGATACGTGAAGGTCGTGGAGACTATGAGGAATGTGCAGGGTATGAGGAACATGGAGGCTATGAGGAACGTTGAGGCTGTGAGCAAAGTGTAGGTTTGGAGGAACGTGGAAGCCGTGAGGAACTTGGAAACTATGAGTAACGTGGAAGCTTTGAGGGACGAAGAGGCTTTGAGGAAAATGAAGGCTATGAGGGACGTGAAAGCTACGAAAAACGTCGAGGATATGACGAACGTGGAGGCTGTGAGGAACATGCAGGCTTTGAGGAACATGAAGGCTATGAGAAACGTGAAGACGGTGAGGCAATGGAAACCTGGGAGTGGTGGAAGGAAAGAACAGGTATGGAGTGAGTTTTAAAGGACCAGTTGGAAACCAGAGATTGTTTTTAATATATTTAGAATTTTATCTAAGAGTAATTGAAAGAATGCTATGTTAAATTAAAGATAATTAAAATCAAGATCAGGGGCAATGAAGGTGACAAAGTATACACATCTGTCACAATTGTGAAGGTAAATTGAAGTTCCTTCGTGAGAGGGAAAATGAAATCAATTGAAACAGAGAATATGATTGTGATAAATATGGCACATTGCATTATTTTATAGGTGCTGTCCATTAATTTACAATGTTATTTTCATAAATTGAAATATTATTTTATTGTTTGCGTATTAGTACTCAATAAACAAATACATTTTGACTCACTAAGGAAGATGAGTTTTAAGGGAGATGCTACCTGGCGGTCCTCTTGACAACAGACCGCGACGAGACGTGACGGACAGAAATATCTACAGTAACGGAGGATTACTCCAGATTTAATGTAGAAAGTAACGGAGGATTACTCCAGTAGCGCTCAACATCCAAGAAGGGGTTAGGAGACGCGTTGCGTCGGGAGTTAACGTAACAAATGTAAAATAATAATAATAATAATAATAATAATAATAATAATAATAATAATAATAAAGATTACCACCTATATGTAATTCGTAATTAAACTCCATTAATCACAATGTGTAGCTAAAAATCGCCAACTTCAATCTTTTTAAATGAATCTCTTTAAAAATTAGGACAGCAAATTTCGAAATATTGGTAGTACTATTACAAATAATAGAATATTTCAAATATATAATAGAAAATAATCGTCGTCCGATGGGTAAACTGACAAAAGATCAAAAATAGGCAAAAATGCACATAAATTACTTACAAAAGCAAGGAAAACCTATCTCAGGAAAATAACTCCGGATGCATAATCAATTTTGACAGTGAATTTCAATTTTTCCACCTCAAATCAACACACCAAAAGGACTTTTTTTTTGGTCTGGCTAAAATAGTAGCTGAGCGGCGAGGTAGCTAGGCGCGACCGCAACTTCGCAGGACTGGCGTCCGTGGGAGGTTGGGTGAGCGGTGCAGAAGGGTGAGCGACCCGTCCCGGGCGTTCGCGTGCGGGACAGCGGGCACGTGGCGCCTGTGGAGAGAGCCCGCCTCCCCCACCCTTCCTGCGTCGCCCGCGCGCCGGTCGCGCACAATTGAAAAAGTTGGAGCGACTGTTGCCCCGCCGCCCCGCGGGAGACAACACAAGCGAGCGGCGCGTGCTAGGGCTGTGGCGGTGGCTCTGGCGGTTGTGGCAGTGACGGTGAAGGTGAGGATGAGGATGTGGATGATGTGAGGTGAGGAGAATGAGGATGAGGATGAGGTTGATTAGGATGAGAGTGTAAGGGAAATATTTGGGGTGAGGATGAGAGTGATGATGACTGCAGTGGCGGGGTCAATGCCGGGGGCGCGGGATGTAACAGCGGACGGCGGAGGGGCAGCAAAGTGAGTGGTGTAGTGGTAATGGCGATTGGGGGCGGGGTCGTTGACATCGATGTTGGCGGTGACTGCGGAGGCGGCGGGGGCGGCGGGCTCGGCTGGGCGGCGGGAGCGGCGGGGACGCAAGAGAATTGGAAGTATGTGAGCGTCATGTCAATAAACACGCAATCTAGATAAACTAATTTAAGAGTTTTTGCGTTGATCTTAAAAGTAGTTCCTTTTCTGTGGTTTTCACGCCAAAAGGTTTTGAAGAAATCTATATGGATGTACATTTAGACATTTAACTGCCGTTTACTTCATCCCACTTTATCATATTATGCTGTGTGATATCTGTTTCACTCTGTTCAATGAGGAAAACTCCTCTCCCAAGTCAGCAACTGGAAAAAAAATGAAGCAGGTATAAGAAAATAAGACCCCTTAACTTGTATACTCGTTTTGAGTTTTTCTGAATAAAAGACACAAAATCGAAATTTTGGATAACATCAGTGGTGGTAGCAGAGATTGTAGTAGACGTAATTCTGAATTTTCAGATAACATTGTGAGTTCAGATATTACCGCTATCTGCACGGTTAGAGCATCTAGGCCCAGTTTTTATAGATAAATTAGCAATCAGCGGAAATTCTTTCATTGTACGACATAATACAAGAGATTTTTTGTTAATTATAGGTGACAATTAATGCTTTTTAATAAAGACACTTTCTTCTAAGTCATATGAAATAATCCGATTTTAATACTGACTAAAACTTACAAATTGTCAAGTAGTTAATATCACGGTGCATCAATATAAAGCCCAGTGCAATACATTCACATATTCATATCGAAAGAATAAATTACTATTAGTTATATCAAGTACAAAATTAGTCACTGGCTAAGCCATTTTGACACCGATTGCAGAGTGTGCAAGTCTATTGGTGTATGACCGCTCCCAACGCCAAAATAGGGGCGTGTCTAGCAAGGCTTGCTGTGTGTAGCGAAGTCTTGCAGTCCGTAGCGGCGAGTGCGAGAAAAGGGCGTCAAGTCGTTCGTCTGTTATCCTTCTGCTCCACCTCTTACGAGCTTCATAACATAGGAACAGGAGTCAATCAGATAGCAGAGGAAGAGGTCAAGATGGGAGCAATAGGGGAAGGCGAGGCAGTGGAGGCAACGGAGGAGAAGGTGACGGTGGAGAAGAAAGGAGGCGAAAAAAGTTAGGAGAGCGGGTGAAAAGACGAAAAGACGGAAGAGTGTGAAGAAGGTGGAGGGTGAGTCAGAAATGGAGAAGAGGAGAAAAAGAAAGATGCGAAGGAGGGGAAGTTGGAGGGAATTTTGACAGGAGGTGGGGAAGGAGGACCAGAGGGAGGACGGACGAGAAGGCAGAAGAAGAGGCGGAAGAGGAAAGAAAGGAACCTAACGGTGGCTCCAATGGAGTGGAGACAGAGTCTAAAGGTTGCGGTTGAGAAAAGTATTTAATTTCGTTTAGATGTTTTCAACTATTAACTACTAAGATCACTGAGTCCCAAGAGATGATAGCTATAATGATGATTAGATGAATGATGTAATGAGATGTATACGAAACGGACAACTCTGAGAAAACCTGGCGAGAACTCCCTTTTCACGTCAAAACGCACTTTACAAATTAGGCACAAATTAACCAAGTTCGAACGCGGACACCAGCCAAGACGTATGCGCTGAGAGCTCTCCAATAAAGGAAGCTGCGACGGCTGTGTGGACTGCTATAGCGATGTCGTTGAGGCGTAAGAGAGAACAGCGAGTAAATCAAACAAATTTGGCAAATCCACAAATTCAAGAATCGGAATCCGTTCCCGTTCCCCTAAAGACGATTTTCTACCTCCATAGACATTTGTACTCAGGTCTATGAACAAAAAAAATAAATGATAAAGAAGTATGAATTCAAAGATTATTAAGACAAAATCTCGTCAAAATTACATGTAAAAAATTTTCAAAATACGTATAATAGCCATCACACAAAACTTACAGTTACCTAAAATAAAAATAGCAAAAACTAGGATAAAAATCATAAGATGTACCAATTCAACTCCCTCAAAATCATGATCTGCTGAAGAGAAAATAAATAAGTAAATAAATAAATTTAAAAAAGAAGAACGGTAGAAGAGGACGCCATTGGTGAAACGGTGTGGGTGGCGGCATTAGCGCTGGCAGGTGATGGCGACGACGTTCAGTCGTCTCGAGAATTCCCAGTACCTCCATGAAAGCGTCGCCCGCACGCCGTGGCACATAAAATTTTACGGAGCCTCTTCGTTGTCGCGGAGTATTTAATACGCCACGTAGGAACCTCTGGGTGCAGTTGCAAGTTGGTGTGAGTGGGACGGGAAGAAAAGTCATAACGTTCGGGCAGTATCTCAATGGCCAGCCAAGAGAAAAAAAATGGACTTGATGAGTATGTCGTAGTGGTGGCTTCGGCACGGAAGGAGGCGAGAAATAATGTTAAATTCCCACAGGTTTCATAAAACGGTGTCAGCCCCTTACTGAAGAATTTTGTCTATGCATGCAATTATAGTAAATTCCAGATCGTCTTTACCAATGTAACTACCGTTTTGACGACATAGGAAATGAAATACAGTGATTTATGATTTCAGGAGATGAGGTGTGACATGAGCGGGTAGTGTCAAGGCAGTGAGAAAGTCAGAAATGATTGGATTCGACAATATTACGTTTTAGTATCCACCTAATATTCTTGTACTATGAAAACTGAAACATAAATAAGGAAATATGTGATTGTGGAGCAAAACGATTCAAAGATGAGCAAAACTGCATCAGTAAAATGATAAATGTTGCGTTGCAGGAAACTCATTTAAGATGAAACAAATAAGTATTATGAAGTACGTTATAAAAAGAAACAACTGTAATAACTAATGAAAATAAGTAAAATACGGAATATATCGATAAAACGAAACTAAAGTGACTTGTGAAGTCGGCTGATTTGACCAGATGATTGTGCTGAGATGCTGGAAGGGCACAGATCAGTGCACAAATGGGACTAGAAAAAATACACATTACCCTCACCATAAAGGCTGATTGATTGATTATTAATGATTCCGGGCGCGTAAACTATAATGGTCATTAGTCCCGTACCTTACCGTGCATGCTTTATGCTCGGGAGGAGGCGGTAATCTTCCCCCGTTGAATGGCAAGATTCAGCACCGACCTACCGTCGGCTGACGGGGATTTGCCGCAACCAGGTACCTCCCACCAACGGGGCACCATCCCAGCCGGAACAAATTCCTAACCAGTCTCCCGGCATACGGGGTAGTGTAGTGCATGTTATTGTAAGTGTGTGTATGACGGGTGAGGGTAGAACAAGGAAGAGGTAGGAAAGATCGCATGCGGTCCGTGGCCCGTTTCTTAGGGTACTGCTCCGGCATTCGCCTTGTGTTGATCGGAGAAACAACGGAAAACTACCGTTCAGAGCAGCCGGGCGCTAGAATTCTCCTCCAGACGACTGAATTCGACCTAGCTGACAAGCCAGTGTCGAAAATTCTGCCACCATGGGGACTAGAACCTAGAACCTCCCGGTCAGAGGGACTGCAGTGGCATCTGTTGATGCGTTGGGCCATCTCTCCCGGTTTAATAATGTCTGAACTAACTATGTATTTAACTGTAAATGTAATATCGGTGGCAGTGGTGGTGACACCGTTGGTATATTGAACTGTTGCAACCGGACCTCACTAGTCATGCACTTTTAAAGACTAAAACATCCTTCCTGTACTTTACTTTGTAAGGGAAATAAATCCAGTTGTCTACGTAGCAGATAGTGCGCCATTAAAGACACCTCAAGCCTAAATGACACCTCTAACCAAAAATGTAACCATTCATCCTTTAGAAATAACTACGTTGATACTGCGTGGTATAGGGCAATTGACTTGTCTTCTATCACACGATCGTTATGCTCCGGAAGAAGCTGAATTCATGACTGAATGAATTCGTGATGAAAGAATGAACTCATTGCTGAATTGGGGATCATTCGATTTCTAACGATAAACAGAATCGAAAGTACAAAATCGATAGTGATGTATAATAATAATTTATTGCAAATATTGAAGAATTAAAAGAAACAATTTACAAGAACAACAAATGCAGGTTTTCTCTTTGCAAATGTACTGTTCCCTCCTCCATTGGCAGTGACAGGATCCGATCTTGGAACCGTCTGGGGACAAGCGCAACAGAACGGGTGGCGGCGCAAAGGCGACAAAGTTTTTAGCGCAGAGCGCGACGCGGGGAGGGAGGGGCTCGCGGAGGCAGGCCAAAGGCTGCAGCGGCGGAGGCGGCCGCGGCGGCACACGCACATTCTTGGACGGAGCGCCGCCGTCGAACGATTGGCGTGAAAGTTCGCAATAGCCACTTGCCCCCCTCCTCTCCCCCTTCCCTTGTGCCTCGCCCGGCCCCCACACCCGCGCTGTCCAATTCCGCTAATGGCGAACGCTTCCGTGACTTGTTCCAATCCATAGGACCCGGCCTCCGCCGCCTCCGCCGTCGCCGCCGCCACGGCCGCCACCGCCTCCTCCGCCGCCTCCGCCGCCTCCGCCGCCTCCGCCGCCTCCGCCGCCTCCGCCGCCTCCGCCGCCTCCGCCGCCTCCGCCGCCTCCGCCGCCTCCGCCGCCTCCGCCGCCTCCGCCGCCTCCGCCGCCTCCGCCGCCTCCACCGCCTCCGCCGCCTCCGCCGCCTCCGCCGCCTCCGCCGCCTCCGCCGCCTCCGCCGCCTCCGCCGCCTCCGCCGCCTCCGCCGCCTCCGCCGCCTCCGCTGCCTCCGCCGCCTCCGCTGCCTCCGCCGCCTCCACCACCTCCACCGCCTCCGCCGCCGCCTCTGCCGCCGCTCCTGCCGCCGCCTCTGCCGCCGCCTCTGTCGCCGCCTCCGCCGCCTCCACCGCCTTCTCCGCCTTCGCCTCCGCTTCCACCACCGCGACCGCCACCGCCGTCCCCACCGCCTCTGCCGTCCCCGCCTCCGCCCGCTCGCCCTCCCATCGTCCTCTCGGCCGCCGCTGCAGTTGTGTACAAGCGGATTTTCTTAGCAGCCCTCCAGAGCGGTGGCGGCTGGGGCAGCTACAGGGCAATTATCTTAATGCTACCGGGAGCCGATCCGGGGACCGCGAAGGGCGCGCCGGCGCGGCCGTTGTGGCAGCGGCTGCGCTCGGAGGGGGGAAGCACCTGCGGCGAGCGGCGTGGGCGGAGGACGGGAAGGCGGTGGGAGAAGCGGCGGAAGATAGCCCCAGAGGCGGCGAAAGATGAAGACAGATGAAGAAGGTGAAGATTACCGCAGGACTGGTAGGTTAGTTAATTACGCGTTGAAGAAGCTGGTGAATGACAGGGTGAAATGGAAGGGACTACAGGCAAATAGTGGATAAGGCAATGATGAACAATGTGAAGAAGGAAATTGTGAACGAAACCTTTCGAATACGTATGCGATCCACAAATTGAATACACTCCAATAATGTTTGAGATAAACTGTAAAAGATGGGAAATTTATCGTTACGTGAGAATACTGTAAACTACTCGTATGAAAAGAACAAGGAGTGCTAACAGAGAAAATGAAGGGTAAAATAAAAATAAATATAATAAAAAGCGTTAGAGAGGGAAAGAAGGGGACACACAGAGCATAAATAAATAACAATATAGATGTCGAGATCGAATTCAACCGGTGTCTGGACGAGAAATCTAGCGTCCGCCATCTCTGATCGGTAGTTTTCCGTCGTTTCAGTGATCAACACCAGGCGAAAGCACGAGCGGAACCTAACAAACGGGCCACGCACCGCACGTAAACTTTCCTTCCTCTTCCATATCCTATCCTCTTACTTACAAACTGACATTGACTACATTTTCGGGACTAATAACCGTAGCAATTGATGAGCCTGGAAACAGTAAGATGAAGAAAAGGAGGACACGATAAGATAAACTAAGAAAATTAGTGGTAGGCCGCGTTGAGATAAGAAGGAAATGGATAGAACCGTGAGATGAACGAATCGAAGACCAAGTGAAACGTGCGGCAGCACAAGCAGCAGAAACGTCTCGTCAAAGACGAGAAGAAGGAGCAGCAAGAGGCGGCGAAAGCGTACGCGGCGTCTGGAAGGAGAGTGGGATGGGGAGGGGCAGGAGCGCCCGAGACGCAGGCAGGCGGGAAGGAAGGCAGGCAAGGGCTGCAGCAGCAGCGGCCGCTGGACCCCGAGAGAGAATTAGACGAGATTGGGAGGAAATTAGGTAAAGGAATCATTAGGGCTCCTTTCTCGCAGGGGCCACCTGCCGCCAGCAGTCGCCGCCAGCTGCCCCGGCACCCACGGCGCCCCGGGCCCGGCGAACGCCGCCGCTTCCGCCGCCACCGCAACAGCACCCCGCCCAGGTGCCCGGGAAACACCGGCTCGCCTGCGCTCGGCGCTCGCTCCTTACAGTGATTCGGTTACGGCCTAAGACATATCTTTCTGAAAACTCTTGTACCCGGGAATTACAGACCCAACTACCTTCAACACTAGCTCCTTCCAGTACGACATATCCTTCTGAAAACTGTAGTCCCCGCGAAAACCAGCTCGCCTGCGCTCAATGCTCGGCCCTTCAATTGATTATGTTTTGGCATAAGACGAATCTTTTTGAAAACTGTAGTACCTGGGAATAACACACCCGACTACGTTCAACGCCGCTCCTTTCAATGATACCTTTTTCTCAAAAGACATTTCCTTCTAAAAACTGTAGTACCCGCGATTACCAGCCTCGACTGTGCTCATCGCCCGCTCCTTACAGTGATTCGGTTACGGCCTAAGACATATCTTTGAAAACTCTGGTACCCGGGAATTACAGACCCGACTACCTTCAACACTCGCTCCTTCCAATAAGACATATCCTTCTGAAAACCGTAGTACTTGCAAAAACCAGCTTGCCTGCGCTCAATGCTCGGCCCTTCAATTGATTATGTTTTGGCATAAGACGAATATTTTTGAAAACTATAGTACCTCGGGATAACACACCCGACTACGTTCAACGCTCGCTCCTTTCAATGATACCTTTATCTCAAAAGACATTTCCTTCTAAAAACTGTAGTACCCACGATAACCAGCCTCGACTGTGCTCATCGCCCGCTCCTTACAGTGATTCGGTTACGGCCTAAGACATATCTTTGAAAACTCTGGTACCCGGGAATTACAGACCCGACTACCTTCAACACTAGCTCCTTCCAATAAGACATATCCTTCTGAAAACTGTAGTCCCCGCGAAAACCAGCTCGTCTGCGCTCAATGCTCGGTCCTTCCATTGATTCTGTTATGGTATAAAACGTATCTTTCTGAAAAATATAGTTCCTGGGAATTACAGACCCGACTACTTTCAATGCTCGCTTCTTACCATGATTCCATTATCTCAAAAAACACATCCTTCTAAAAATCCGCTTCTAAGTACTCGGGAAAAGCAGCCTCGTTTGCGCTCAACGCTCGCTCCTAACAATGGTCCCATTATCTCACAATGCTTGTCCTTCTAAAACCTGCAGTATCCGGGAAAGAGCCGCGTAAGCATTCATCGATTGCTCTCTACAAACCATTAGCTAAAGAAGAATATACTATCACCTAAAAACTGAACTACCCAGGAAATACAGCCTCGTCTGCGTTAAATGCTTGCTCCTTACAATGTTTCCATTATCTCAAAAGACGCGTCCTTTTAAAAAGTGACAGGAAAATTCCGACCCGATTAAGTTCAACGCTTACTCCTTACAATGATTGTGTTATGTCATAAGTAGGAGCGGATTTTGATGACCTCGCCAGAAATGATCCTTAAAATGCTCTTAAATGTTTTTGAAATGCCCTAAAAGCAAATAAAAATAACGTAAAACAATTTGATCAAAATTAGTTCAGATGAACATCTTAAGCCGTTGGATATGTTACTGCTGTAACCGAGGGTTCTTCCTTTCGTTGAAGTGAACTCAGCTTGCAAACTTCTGGTTTGAACTGTTCTTTGCTATCTTTGCTCTGTATTTATATATAGCAAAATCGGCCGAACCGTCATTGGCGCTGAGAGGTATCACAGAAACCTTATATTACATACTCACATCTGCTTGCATTACAATTTCTTTTTTAAAAAATTTAATAGAGAGAGAAAAAGAATACTCATGAATTCTATGGAGAACATTTATTGTATAGTGTAAATATTATTTGAAGCAAATACCATTAAATTTATATTAAAATCTATGAAAGCGACGAAAAATGCTTTAAAAATTACGGAAAAGGCAAAAAATTACATATTAGTCGACGAAAAATGCAAAAAAAGTCTAATAAAATAGATCTTTTCCTCTTACCATAGCATAAAATTAATGGCTACACTGAAAGGCTTTGTTATAAAGTGAAAAGAAAAAATGACATTAAATTTGGTTCGTTAAAATTCGGCCCGAGTCATAAGACATATCTTTCTGAAAACTGTCCTTGAAATACAGACCCGTTAGCGTTCAGTATTTGCTCCATACAATGATTCCATTATCTCTTAAGATGCATCCTCGTGAAATGTGGAATACTCGGGATATGCAGTTCATTTACATCCAACGCTTGCTCTCTTAAAAGATTTCATTTTCTCATACAGGACGTACTTCAGGTTAAAGCATATTAAATGAGTCCGTTGCGTCGTGCTTCACGAAGTAAATACGCATCAGTAGTTTCTCTGCCTTTTACTAGGAAGAGCCTGCTGTGAGATTGTGGGTAACTTAAAATTTAACGATGTCTAAGCGTAACACCCAAACATATTGCATTACGGCCAATGACACGTGCTACATTGCAACGGAGAATATTCCTTAGATTGCAGAAGATTACAAAGAATATGAACCATGGAAATGGGCACAAAGCTTTCAAATACAGCTTCGGGAGTATTGTTTCTTATGGCACATATGACAAAGGCGTTTGGTTTTGCATGTGGCATATGAAGAGTATAAGGCAGAGTCTAAGACAGTATTTGTATTACAAGAGTGTATTAGTGTGAGGCAAAGTATAGTGCAGTTACATGGCGTGCGTGCTATGAGACACCATTAATGTGTCCACATCTGGTTGCGAATGAAGCGATACGTGACACGGTATGTAACGTGACATGTAGGAAATTGATCTACGATACACAGGTAACAATACGTGATACAGGATACAATGTGTGATTTAACATTTGTAGAGCACGTAACATGGTGACGGTACAATGCCGCCATGGATTCCGTCGCCTGATGCACTATAAGACGGACGTGTCGCGACAAGTGTTGTCGCATAAAGCAGACAAAGGAACCGCCATCACTTCAGCGCCTGATCACTATATAGTGTGCATCTAAATAGTGTGCATCTAGTGCCACAAAGAGCAGTAAGGGGAGTGAGATAATACGACAAGACGTGTGACGACGTAACACAATGCATACTGTAGCAGTAGTGCGGAGTAGCGCGATGTGCAACATAACGTGATGAGACATGTGTACGTCGGAGCAATGTCGCATCATAGAAACCGCACAGAGTAGGCGGCATGTAGGGCGATGTGTGGTAAATTAATCTATCAACGCTCGCGCGAACAAAGAGAGAGAGAAAGAGCAATTCACACATGTATCTCTCGGCACATTATTAATATTTAGTTTCATTTTGCCACAGACTGAAAAATATTTTTCTGGGAAATACCTTAGAAATAGAAATCCCAGAAAATAATCATTTCACATAAATTCATATTTTTTCCATGAATAAAGAATTTTTCAAATTATTCGCAATGAGAAAAACGTTGTATAATATGATTCGAAAATGCACCAAGGGATTTCATTTAATCTGCTACCAAGAAATCAAAATATTTTATGCCTCCAAATTAAATTTTAGAAATAGTTTAATACAACAGGTAGTTATTTTGAGAAATATTACCCACAGGATGTAAACGAAATAATATTTCATATATTTGAGAGGTGTAATAGCCAGCACCAATAGCGTAAGGATTTGGTGTTATGTTTCGTAAAATCGAAAGTTTCATTTCACTATATTATTGCACAAATCGTGTCAGGTTGACTTCTCGTACAATCATATATGAGTATTACCCCAACAATCAACTCATTTTACATAATTCATCCCTCACAGTCATGCATCCTCATCACCCACACCTTGAAGCACCCAGAATATCACGTTGGCGAACCATCTCTCTGAACGTATGACAAAGGAAGGAGCGCATAAAGGCGAAAGCCACCTCCTTCACCTAATCTGGGTGACCTATTATGGCACTCGCATCCTCTTCAGAGGTATACCTGAGGGTTAAGAACGTGCATATACAGTGGCAAGGAGCTCTGAAGTGTACACCGTAATAAGGTGTGCTTATAATGGTGCCCTGCACATGTGCACCTGGCGGTGCAACGCGCGTGCTACAGCCGGGTACCGCCGCCGCCGCCGCCGCCGCCGCCGCCGCCGCCGCCACCGCCGCCGCCGCCGCCGCCGCCGCCGCCGCCGCCGCCGCCGCCGCCGCCGCCGCCGCCGCCGCCGCCACCGCCGCCGCCGCCCTCGCCGCCGCCGCCGCCCGCGACGGGCATCGATCGCCGGCGCGCTCCAGTTTAGACAAATGCCGAATCATAATGTCCGCGCCGTGGAATATTCATGCGCTCTCGCGGGCGCTCTCACTTATTTATGCGGCTCGCGGCAGACGTGTTGCGCGGCATTCGATTCAATTACGAGGCCCCGAGCCGCCCTTATTCCACAAGCAGGCGCGCCGTGCTGCACGAGAGTCGGACCAGCCGGGTTGTGACAACGTGGCGGGCACATATACTAGCGCTTCCTTGGTTTCTATCTTCGTCTTCCTTCCACTCCGCCTCCTCCACTTCTTGTCTCGCCTTCGCCTCCCTGGCTTCCAACTGTGTCTCCACCTCCCCTCATTTAACCACTCCACTGACATCCCTTTCCCTCCTCCGCTTGTATCCGAATCTCTCCGTTTCTACCCCGCCACACCTCTCCTCTTCCACATCCCTTTCACTCTTCTCGTTTCTTTGCTTCCTCTTTTTCGCCTCTTCGCATGCCTGACATTAATCTTCTTCTCTTTCTTCGGGAGTTCCTTTTTCGTCTCCCCTTCCTTAGTTATCTCCATCTTCTCTTTCTTCAACTCATTCCTCATCTCCTTGTCCGCTTCCATTTCCTTCTTCATTTCTCCACATTTCCGTCGTTCCCGTGACCTCCATTTCCCTTGTCGAGGGTGTCTCACCGTCTGAAAGCTAGAGGTTAGAGGCAAATAGAGCACCTTGTTGTCCCAACAAGGTGCTCTATTTGCTACAAGACGAACGAGACGAAGACACTGAACGCAATTTGTTTGCCTCATTCGATGTTTTGGAAACGGAGCCAGGGACATGGGCTGACGCGACGCGGAGATGATATGAACAGTAATGTGGAAAGGAAGGGCTAAGGAAAGAAAATATCAGTAGGTAATAACGCTACAGTTGATAAAGTTTGAAATAAAGTTGATTGCAATAGCAAATTATATAGGGAGAATTCTATATATCGATAAGATTTTTTTAAAGTAATGTAAACAACAAAATTAATGTTTTTTGAAAACTCTACTGCTGACAAATGTTAAATGACGATGTGGAAAACGGTGAGGGCTGCCCGTGTTTTTGCTCTGAGAATAAAATATTTTTTTTGAAATTCATGTGTTGACGGAATGATTTATGTGGAAGTATGAAATCTGAACACACCCGTTGAGTTGATAAAGCTGGTCCTCACATTAAAAAAAATGTAAGCATAAAAATAGAGACATTAAAGTGAATGGTTGTGATGGATTCTTGATGAAAATGAAATTGTGACTGGATAACTGTAATATTTCTACGAATAGAAATTATTAATGTATTGATGAAAGAAACAATGTATTGAGGGTAATAGAAAGCACGAATGCTGATTTCAAAAGATGACATAAGTAGTGGTCTTCTTTGTCCAAAAACGAGGGTACATCCAACTAACATGGCGAGATTTGCGAAAGTGATATTTCAGGTACTTCAAGAGAAAGGGCAATATGCATTCATGCTCCAGACGAGCTCAAAAGTGTTTCTGCTCTTCGGATTTGATTATACCACATCTTTTTGGAGAGCAGATGATTTCCTTTTTATCTTTTTAACTGTTTTAATATTCTGCGTCCGCTCTCTTCTTGCTTGGACCTTTTTACTCATATTCTAAGCCGCTAAAAATGTGTTTATACCGTTCTTGTTTCTTTCATTATTCCACAATGAAACCACTAATATCGTATTTTAAGTGTGCCATTCGTTTTAATAATCTAACCAGAAAATGCACAGTTAAAATGGTACATATCTGCGACATGCTTTCAATTAATTATACACGAAATGCGGAAATTCTCTCTAATGATAAACGTCATTCAAAGAATTTTCGTGTCAACCATCCATGCCCAAGGTGGGACTCTAACCCGCGACCCTTCGGACCGAAGCATCTTTACGTACATTAGTATGTTTTCATAATAAATAATTAAAACATGTTACAAGGAGAATTGAATACAACTTAATTGATCAATTAATAAATAGTTTATTTTATGTTGAGCCGCTTACAGGCTGCCAGATAGTTGGAAAGTCTTTTCTGTTTCAATTCCCAAAATCGTCGTAGAAAAAAAGATGGAGAAATCACAGATTGAATAAAATTTCGAAATTAAAATGTTTCATTACAAATCATTACAAGCTCCCTTTTAAACTGTTGAGGGGTCATGCCCCCTTGACCTCCCTGTGCCTACTTCTAACGACATAATTAATTATTTGAGAATTTCGTCTTGGGAAGAATCGTTACCTTCATCCACAAAAAGAAGTTTTCACATTCACACGTATTATTCCAGGGAAGAACTAACTTATCAATGAAATCTATTTTTGTATTAGATTCAGGTTATATTTCAACTCATTAGTTCTTCAACATTGAATATTTTACTTATGTCAGCAGTCGTATACGTACGTATATACGAGTAATATACATAGAATAGATAAAGTTATGTAATGCTGCGTGAAAAAACGGCGGATTTTCGCTGCAAAAAATTCATTGCCGGACCCTGACAACGAAAAACTGGATCCAGTTGCTAAATTTAAAAAAAAATCCTCTAACACGTCGTGTTGCCAGAATGCTACGAGAAAGTCTGTACCATTCTCTAGCACCTCTAGTTTTCTCCTTTAATTATTGTCCTTAGTTTTCTAGCCAAGACCATACTTCACACTGTCTATAAATAAAACGGGTATAATATTTAATACCCCTAATGCTAGTAAATATTAACAAAACTAATTGCCCGTACTATTAAAATAGATACATCGTTTTTGTTTTTCTCTTTAAATCAATTCATCATGGTTAATTACTCTCTCCTCCCTTCAGCGAGCCCCTTCAAAAGCATGCATTCCTAGTCTAGACATGTGCACAATGCAGTTGCCTCTCATTGCACCCGCTCGTTTCCCGCTTCCACCCCGGCATCAGTGTCGGTACTGGATATTGCTGCAGGCAAAAATGCGCGGCACGTGCTTTGGTTCCACTACTGGTCCGTACATTAATAACGCCATACCTCCCGCTCGCAGAACTCCCTCTCCTGTTCAACCTCCATGCCACCCCTTTACCTCGCCGCCGATAGATCCTACCATGCCTCAACCCACCCAGATCAATCTCGCCCCAGCCCTGATTCGCTCGAGCCTGACTCGCATTACCCCGTGCCCTCCCCTAACCACGCCTCTCACGTCCCACTTCACCCTGCTTTAATCTACTCCCTCCAGATCGCCTTACCACCCGAACTCACACCACCCCGTCACATACATCCCGCCATATATCTCCGCCTCATACATCTCCATCTCCGCCTCATACATCTCCGCCACACATCTCCGCCACATACATCTCCGCCACATACATCTCCGCCTCATACATCTCCGCCTCATACATCTCCGCCTCATACATCTCCGCCTCATACATCTCCGCCTCATACATCTCCGCCTCATACATCCCCGCCTCGTACATCCCCGCCTCGTACACCCCCGCCTCATACATCTCCGCTTATACATCTCCGCCTCATACACCCCCGCCTCATACATCCCACCTCTTACTTCCATCTACCTCATGCATCCTAACTCATACATTCCGACTCAAAGACCCCGCTTCATACATTCCCGCTTCACACATTCCCACCGGACGCCTCATACCGCCCCGTCTGATACCACACCGCCTCACCCGCCCTACCTCATACCTCCCTCCTCTCATACATCCTCCGCCCTGCCTCATACTGTTCCTCGTCATACTATTCCATCATTTCTCCCCGCCTCGGCCTCATACCTCCCAGATTCGTATCCCAGGAATTCGTGCCCTCGCCCTGTGCCTTTTGCCTGCTCCCAACTTCGACCCATTTCTCGCATTCGTGCACGCCCTTGCAATTGTTTTCGTCGTCACTCTGGGCCCGTACCCATGTTCAATGGACATTCTCCCTGGGTACGCCCTCGTCCGCGCCCTCGCCCAATTCCCCCTGTTCCACCCCACGCACCACCTCTTGTTCCATCCCACACACACACACCTGTTCCACCCACGCCCGTTACCGCCTCCCTTCCAACGCTGCCCGATGAACGCCCCCGGGCGCATACGCTCACGCGCTGGCAGTGCCCTGCAGCAGCCAATCACACGCGCGTGATGCGCTGGGACGACGAGAGTGAGCGGGCGTGAGAGCCGAAGGCGCAGACGACGTGGGTGTTGGAGGTGAATTGTGGGAAGCCACGCAGCTCTAGATTTGCGGAGAATGTGATTGCCGAGGCAGTGGTATCACCAGACGTCTGGAGGCAAGAATGTGAAGGTAACGGCGAGCGAAAATCTTGTGTAACACAATGAATAATGTCGAAAGTAGGTTGATAGTTTCATTCACATTACGTACAGAATAATTCGAGATATAATATTGGAATCTCTTAAATAAGTACAACATGAATTCAAGCTGATGCACTTTTTGGCCGGAATAGCCTATATTTATTTTTTAATATTTCTATTTATATATTTTATTACATAGACGAAATATGTAAACAATAATATGCAATAGGAAATGTTTATAAATGTTATAATAATCTAAATTTTCATTAATTATTAGTCTTCTTGTTTAATTTTTAGAAGCTGTGGCTTTTGAAAATCGATAGACCAACTTGGATTATACCTCACAAACATTTCATTTTCGTTTCCTGTTCACCACGCAGTGGGACTATAAAATAATTTTGATATTTTCTAAATATACATTGAAATGCACCCGTCAGCATTACTTTCTTTGGTATCATTTTCGCTAGTCACAACAAATTACTATTATTATTATCATCAACAAAGTGTAGCATCTTGAAAAACTTTACTGTTTACAATGTTTTATTACCAACAATACCAAACATTTTCTCAGAATAAAGGAATAAAAAACGAACACTTCGATGATATTAAAATTTTGCTTCTTGTCAATTACCATCATCATACTTATCAGTACACTAAAAATTACCTATTGCAGGGAACATGATAACCACGCCAAACACATACACATTCCAACAACTGCAATCCGCACAAGCCAACCTCTACAAACAGAAGAATTTAAAAACCATTCTGAAAAATGTCTCATAGAACGAGGAATTATTTTATAAATAAGTCCAGTTGTAGGCCCTAAAACTGGCAATAGAAAGTATGTCAAAGCGTGTTTGTCCGAAATTTGAATACGTTATATGTTCTGTACTCAGAACAAATCTATTCAAACTGCGCGTTGAAAATACATATGACGAGATCAAGCAAATAGAACTACACCAGGTCCCTCGCTGAAGTGCCATGTCACAGGCTCCCGCGATAAACACCACGTAATCATCCTGTCGCAAACTCGGCACGAGGTGTTTTGAAATGCGAACGATGGCATCTCCCCTCACGTGCAAAGCACCAGGGGTGCTAACCTAACTAATTTCACTTAACGCGCGCATGTGATCCGGGTGCTCTCCGGCGGCGCACATTGTACCGAAATACAATAATTTCAAGATACCGAATAAGAAAACGACAGAGTAAGTTTCGTGAGTGACGGGGAGCTGTACATTGTGAAAAAGTTATCAGTATTTTTTTATTAACGGCGATCTCGGAAGTCTTGGAACCGTAATTGCTAAAAGGAATCTGAATTTTTTTTCATGTAACTGAGGGAAAGAATTACAGTAAAAGACACGAAACTCCTTTCGTATTGAAATAGTTCTATTTATAAAGGAAAAAGGACTTAGAGTTGGCATTTGGAACATCCCACTACGAAGATAAACGTTAAGAGTACACAGAAACATTGGAGAAAAGTTAATGGAAAACGACATTCTTTTTATTTAGTTTCATTTTTATATAAAGTCGTTAAACTTTTTGAAGGTAGAAATCCTTGCTAGAAAATCATAGAAAATGTGTCCTACTGGCTTTCAGTGTCCTTTCGTAGATCAGATGGTGCGTTACCCGAAAGGTGTTTTCGATGCGATAGGGTGGATCATGTGACCATTCACACAAGGCACATTAACACGTTATCATGCTGTGACTGCGCACACTCGGGTTACCCTTGAATGAGCGATCCTTCTGGAGGAAGCGGCGCGTAGAGCAGTGGTTCCACGCTCACATTCCACTCCTGAATACCTAGGTTCAGTTGGTTGGTTGATTAGTGATTCCGGTCGCGTCAACAGCTTAGGTCATTAGTCCCGTTAGTGTAGTGCGTGTTTTTTCCTCGGGAGATGTCGGTGATCTTCCCGCTGGATGGCGAGATCCGGCGCTGAGCTACCGTCGGCTAGCGGGGTTTTCCCCCACCAGGACTCTCCCACCGGCGGGGCACCACCCCAGCTGGGACAAACTCCAACCTCCCGACCGGTCTCCCGAAATATGTGGGAGGGTAGTGATTGTCAGAGTAAGTGCGTGTGTGTAAGGGGAGAAGATATGACTAGGAAGAGGAAGGAAAGATCGCGCGCGGTCCGTGGCTCGTTCGGTAGGGTACTGCTCCGGTATTCGCGTGGTGTTGATCGGAGAAACCACGGAAAAATACCGATCAGAGCAGCCGTGGGCTAGAATTCTCCTCCAGACAACGCCTGAATTCGACCTATCTGAAAGGCTAATGTCGAAAATCCTGCCGCCGTCAGGATTAGAACCTAGAACCTTCCGGTCAGAGGCGCTGCTGTGACATAAGTTGATGCCTAGATTCAAATTGAAGAGCATTTTTCAAAGATAATTGTAAAAAAATTCAATATAGGTTATACATCGTTTAGGCGTTGTTTTTTTTTGTTTTTTTTTTGACCTGTTTTATCACCCCTCCAATCAGGTTTTATCAAAAGTCGATAAATTCTATAGTAAACTTTAGTTTTAAGCATTCAAAATTTCGAGAGTTTAGCAAAACCCGATATAAATGCATTCTCAACATTCGTTTTACGAAAAACTATCTTTTACATTTATCGAGTTTTGAAAAAACCCTCCTGACTTCCAGTTGAACCATGTGGAATCAATGAGGTGGACAAAGCAGGTTTGCAGAGGTTTCTTCGGCGTTATCCCACTCCCCCACCTCTCATTTTTCCGTTGATGAAATTGCTGAATCATTTCTCCACTCTTATCACATTAACTTCAAACCCACTCATCTCACATCCCTCAAAACCATTCTTTCCAAGTTGAGCCAAAAACACCAGGTACGGAGAATCAAACGGCTATGCAGTCCGATATACGCAAGGAATTTTCCGAACTGGTGAATGGAAGGTGTAGTGGCGCAGTCCTGCAGCATTTTTCGAAACAGCGATATATCTACAACTATTGTCCCATTAATATTTCTGCCTAATTGACAGCTAGAGGGGTAGAGTGATGTTGCTTATCCGGCAAGCAAACACGTGGTTGTGTGGTCATTCTTCCATCAGATTACAACAGCAGCAGCAGGAGCAAGAAACAAATCGCAATAAGAGTCCACGACAGTAGACGACACAAAACCGCACGCACACATAACCAAAGAAGTATGACGCTCTTCGATTTTCAGTTGCTTCGCGCTGTATAAGTTTTTTCTTCAAAAGTATAGGCAACTCTGCAGTGACATCATCAGAATTTGAAGTTTCTGATTGGATAATGGAACCCTCTCTCCCCTAATTTTCAATTCGCACAGAAATTGAAAAGAAACTATAGAATTTACGTTCATGTTAAAGATGTGTTTGGTTTTCATTGATACCCAAGAACGCGGGAAAAATACAAAAACAACTTAACCGTTTTTATTTTGTCTCAAATGCAAATACTAGATGGTGCTATTTCACCTTTTCTCAAACTATGCACACCGTCTGAATTCACATACTCAGTGCGTCACTATTACGAAATAACTGAAGTCATGCGACAGCAAGACTTCGAGAAAGAGCTCGCTCGCCGACAAATATTGTTATTCATGTATTGTGTTATAGAACAGCAATTTTTTTTCTATTCCTGTTACGCAAAGCACTGTTATACCGCATACACACTATACTAAGTTATTGTAGTCTTTGCAAAGACTGTTTTTGTTAAAATATTTCATGTCATTAGAGTGCAATATGAAAGTATTTTATTTGTTGTTCTTGAGCAGCGGCTGCGTGCTACTTTTTGGAAAATCATTTTGCGTGATTTTGTTCAGCAGCAGTTTTGCAGTTACAGGCAAGTCGAAACTAAGTACATAACATCAACTCTGACAAGTTGATTTTACCAATGTTGTTTCTTCAAAATATTTCTTTTTGAAGGAAACTGACGAAGTGTTCTTGTGCCAATGAACCAGTTGAAAGGTGCATCATGGGTCCAGCGGATTTGTGACAGAAAACAACCGTCATTGCTTATAAACCACATAAGTAGGGAAGAAAAAATGTTGAAGAGGCTGAGGTGTGCGTGTAGACTACTTTGAGTAGCCTTCAAAACAGGGGCGTGGTATTTAATTTCGAAACTAAGTGACCAGGATGGAGCGATTTCCATTCAAATGAGGTTGTTGGCACTACGTCGCATTGTTTTTATACATTCCTTGAGAATCAGCGAATGTTTTAGTATCACTACTTGAGACAGATAATTTTAATCTTACTTTCAAATAAAACGTTGAAAAAGACAGGAGTACTTGCGTAATATATAGTTTTAGTCATATTTTTATTGACAAAATCAATTTCTCGAATATTGTGGAATACCAAAACGTCTATGACTTCCTTTCATATGCGTTAAATTAAAATAAACTTATGTTTTTGATTCTCGATTTGATCGTAACGTTCCTTTTAGAGGAATATTCTGAAGATTTTCAAATTTCATATGAAAAGCAATTGAACTAGAGAAATAAGACGTTCAGAAACTCTCACCTACATAATTTAAGTCTCGTGATAAAATCTTCACTCTTGTATTAATTAAAGATTCCACAACGACCAAAAGGCAGAAAATTAAATTTTTATCTCCTCTCACCAAAAGGAAACCAATTATGAATTTCCATCGGACATCAACGATTCACTGATTCTCAGAAGAATTAGTTCGTACTCCAAACTATTTTCTATGTGGAGAGACGTTTCCAGTTGCTGTTAAAGCAGATGCCTTGGAATTATGTGTCTGTGAGTTTCGAAAATAATTGAATGTTTTGCAATTCAGAAACTTTTAATATGAATACAAACCATAAGAAGTGAATATTCCATATCGCAAATGCTAAATGTTTTTGTAACCTGCGTGTTTGTCACATTTTTTGTAATATTGTTTGAAATTTACTAATATGATCATTATATCAAAGTACATCCATTACAGTATCCGATGGCATTTTCTTCTCAAAGAACAATGAGATAGACGACTGAAACTGGGTAACCTACAATTGCATCATACCCCAAATTCAGGCGGTTTGTTTCTAGGCCGAAGAGGAGTTACGCGCATGCATCTTGAGCAAGGCATTTATCTGATTTTTATATTACCGAATATTCATCATTATTCTTTTTATACAGTCACGTGATATGTGGGCCTATTTTATACGTAATGTGTATACGTTTACTAAAATTTGATAGATTTACAATTCAAGTACTTCAGTTCCAACATCCGATTGCTCTGATTTAACGTTCAATCTGTTAAAATTATTTTTCCAGCGAACATAAGTTCTGTACAGAAAATATTCCATACAATTATTGATTTTGAATAGCTCACATAAAATTGACAAATTCAGTAAGTTCCACACAGGTTGTTTTGTACGTAACTCAATCATAAAACTGAGAAACCGGCGTCTTCAATTGTTAAAACCAATTACCATATTTCATAGTATTAGAACCAAAAGAGAGAGATGGATTTGATTTATTTGGTCTTCCCGGCTATTAGTATTACATTAAAGACGTAATTACATACTTTTTTTTACATCTATATACATTATTTTCATCATCAATTTTAAATTTTTATTTATTTTATAATTTTTCTTTTGGTAATTTATTAAATAATTCAAATATTTTAATCAAACAAATCATTCATATTCTTGAGCCAAACTTTTTTGCCCGTACAGTTTTACTTAAATTAATTACTACATTTTGTGCTGGCCTTGTTTCTCTGGTTGGTTTATCTTTCACGCTTTGTATTTTGTTTACTAAATTTCCTGTCCGTTGATGTTTAATTAATTTTAAAATAAAAAGAACATCAAAACCGAAATTACGAAACCGAAGAGATCAAGTCCAAAAATTTGAAAAAGTACTTCACAAGTGTACAAGCAGTGAAAGTTTGCCCTACAGTATTATCCTGACACAACAAGAGTAATCGCAAAAACCCACGCAAGGAATGTCAACACACACGCGCAGAGACAATACACATCGAGATGCAACACAAACATAAACCCCACCCACGCCACAACACTTGTCCCCAACACAAACAGCAGGGTAATTCAGTGAGGTGTGCGGTGGCCATGCAAGTGCGTTTAGTATAGGCGTCCTACTCGGCGCGGCGTGGCGCGGCGTGGCGCGGCATGGCGGCCTCACCAAGGCCTGCCTGTGCTGTGTGCGTCGCAACGAGCCGTGCGCTGCGACGAAAAGCGCACGGAAGCGGGGCAGGCAAGTAGGCAGGCACGGGTGGGGGAGGAGGAGGAGGAGGAGGAGGAGGTGGAGGCAGCAAATTAGCACTATGGACAGCTGGCGGGCGCTCGGGCTCACAGCGGTGGCGGCGGCGGGGGCGCGGAAAGAAAATGAGAAAAGTGAATTCACAGCAACCTCCACACGAAGCCGCCCCGGGCGCAAAGGCACCTCCGGCTGCCAGGGCGGAGGCGGCAACGTGGAGGAAGCCAACCGCAAAGAACGGAGGGCAAACAGGGGTGACTGATGTCGACGATGACGTTTCCGGAGATAAGTGGGAAAGGATAAATGTGAAAGGGTGAACTGAAAGGAATGCATGCAGCGATGATGGTAGACGAACGGTGCTTTATGCTAAAATAAAAAAAATAATTGACGAAGGTGGAACAGGCGAACCAACAATTGTAAAGAAGAGTACACGAGGCGGCGAAAAAAGGTTATTCATTGATGAAGACATCTAGAAATACACTGATACTGCAGAAACCAATGAAGCAAAAAAATTGTAAGATTGTGGCAATACAAAACATAGTTTCAACCATGATAGTAGTACATACGGATGACGAGGAATGTGAAATGTTTTAGACTTCAATAAACAACAGAGTGTGAAGAAGGGGGGATGGAGAAGGTTGGAAGCTAGTTAAGGAAAGGGTCGATGGAATGAAGGAGGATAGGGCGACAGTTGACTCAATCGCCAGAATCATCACTCCCACCACCATCGTCAAGGCCACCGCCCCCTCCAACGCCAAAGCCCGCACCACCTGATGAGTTGACGGTCTCGTTGGTAACTTAGTTGATCCAGATGATGCAATGGCGGGACATTGAGGTCCCGGGAGAAAGTACCCGATTGGAAATGACAGGCAATCGGATGATGTATGGATGCGGACAGGAGTGAGTGCGAGTCGCATTGCGGGCAATATCAAGCCTAACAATCGTCATATTGGCAAAACGGCAACAAGGCCGCAAGGTGTGTTGCAGGGAAGCGATTGCACCGGCTCATTGCGCCAGCAGCAGCAGCAGTGGGGAAGAGTGGGAAGAGCGGCGTCGGGCAGCTGCCGCGCGAGAGCAAAGGCTGCGAGGGCGGCGGGCGCGCAGCGTGGAATGGGTTGCGCAGGGCATGGCACGAGAAGGCTGCACGCTCAAAAGCAAAAGCGCCGGCCGGCCGCGCCGGTGCGCGCCCTCATTACACCAAAGTGCCTCCCGACTGCGCCAACCCCAACGCCACCACCCCCACCAACGCCAGAGCCCTCGCCAATGCCACCACCGTGGCCACCGCCACCGCCCACACCAACGCGAGAGCCTTCGCCAACGCCGCCACTCCCACACCGCCAACGCCTCCACCAACGCGAAACTCACGTCAATGCCACCAGCCCGGCCATTGCCGTCGGCTCCGCCCTGCCATCGCCACCCGTCATATTCACTGTCACCCCTACCCCTGTCGCCACCACCACCGCCATCACCACCACCATTGCCACCGTCAATACGAGTGTCCCCGCCACCGCTACAGTGTCGGTGTCGGTGTCGGTGTCGGTGTCGGTGTCGGTGTCGGTGTCGGTGTCGGTGTCGGTGTCGGTGTCGGTGTCGGTGTCGGTGTCGGTGTCGGTGTCGGTGTCTGCGACAGTCACCAACACTGACACCAACACTGACACCAACACTGACACCAACACTGACACCAACACTGACACCAACACTGACACCAACACTGACACCAACACTGACACCAACACTGACACCAACACTGACACCAACACTGACACTAGCACTGACACCGTAACCGACACCGACACCGTAAACGCCACCGTTAAGATGATCGATTGTCGTCACTACACTGCCGCCTTCATTTTCACTGCCTCCACCGTTCATACGCACATTGTCGCTTCTTTGCACTAGTAACCGCATGCCACAAAGATTCTATTTCTATTTCTTATATGTCACTGTAGAAGTAGGAACGAACATTAAGCTGGATTTATTATTTACCTATTATTATACAATTTAAATTGTTTTGTTTAATGATGGTAGCCCATTGATGATGTCAAGATGTTTGAAATATATGTTGTTACTATTATTGCAAAATCACTTTTCACGTGGAACGTATCATAAGTTTGTTAGGGCAAGTTTAATTCATATTGCAAAATTAATATACTGAGAAATTGCTTCATAATTGTTCCCTAAAATATATGCGCACGAGTTAGTAATAAATGAAAAGTAAACAGAGTTGAAATGTAAAACAATGAAATAATAATATTGTATCGTTATGCACGAAGGATCAAGTCCTTAGTAATCGTTCAGTAAAGTATAATCAATGTGGCTGTTAACTATAATATGAATGCTAATTGAATGTCTAAAAATAGAAATATATTCAGTAGTTTATTTCAATCTCATTTGTACAAACAAATCAAAGGCAGAAAATGTATTGAAAGAGCTGTGTTATTCCCGGTACATTATAATTCCACAGTCTCGCCATAGATTATTTCCTCCGGGCGTTGATAGAAATGAGAGATTAGTAATGAGAGATTAGTATTAGATTAGTAACATTGACAGAATTAAGATATGAAATAACTACCATGCAGTCTGTTAATTTATTAAATCCAGGAATTTCCTGAAATATTGTTCCTCAGGCCATATCCTATGCACTTGCAGGACCCTCGTTTATGGACACACAGCCCTGCCTATGATGACTGAAACCTGAGGAATTTTTTTACCAAGGTTTATCAGAAAGTAAGTCAATACACTGCCTATCCATTTTGATGAGCAAAGAGAACAATTAACAATCCTAACAAGGTACAACGAAGGAATTCAAGATCATTTATCTCAAAAACTATACGGTTTTATCTTCTGCAATACTTTCATTAACAAATTACCAAATATCTACTCAAATCAGAACCTTCTCCACATTACGCCGCGGCCCGTCACTTCGAGAAAAGCTCCTCGTCCATCACAAATCCATCAACAGAAGGGCTTTCCACTCGCCAATGACAAGGGAGGACGCGTGGATTTCTCTCCGATGCCGCCCTCCCGCCCACCTTCCTCCCTCGTCAATTCTTCTAGACGGACGTTAACGACGCGACTCAAAACTGGCTTTAAAATCGTATCAATTATTCCGGAGAGCGTTAATCAATTTTCCCCGAAAGACGGCCCACGGTGGCGGCAGTGCGAGAGAGTGTCGGGAGGCGGTGGAGGGCGAGAGGAGGAAGGGGGAGGCGGTGGAGGACGAAGAGGCTGAAGAGGGAGACGATGGTTTGCTGAAGGGGTGAAGGGGGAGGCGGAGGAGGACGAAGACGTTCAAGAGGGAGGTGATGGTTTGCTGAAAGGGAAGGCGATGGAGGCGAGGAGGCTGAAGGGGAAAGCGAAATAGGATGAAGAGGCGCAGGGGGGAGGCGGTGGAGGACGAAAAGGCTAAAGGGGACGTGGTGGAGGATGGTGGAGGACGAATAGACTGAAGGGAGAGGCGATGGAGGGCGGAGAGGTTGAAAGGGGTGGTGGTGGAGGATGAGGAGGCTGAAGGAGAGGTGGTGGAGGACGTGGAGGCTGAAGGAGCGGTGGTGGAGGACGAAGAGACTGAAAGAGAGGCGATGGAGGACGAAGAGGTTGAAGGGAGTGTTCGGGAATATAGAAAGCGCGTGCGGATACTGAATTTGTGAATAAGAGTGACAAAAGTGCAAGTAGGTGGGATGAAAGCTGTTGGGGAGAAGACCATAACAAATTTGAATGTGAAGGTGTTGGGTAAGTGAAGCAAATACATTAGAGGAGTAACAATGAGTCGAGTAATTTAAGTAGAAAGAAGGGGAAGGGAAAGCTTCAAAAAACAGGATATATGGAGAAGAACTTTGCAGAAAAAACAGTTCACGGGTAGAGACGGATAACAGGATAATGTTTGGAAGGAATGGGAGGAAATGACAACATGTAAAGAGAAATCGTTGGCGGTAGATGAAATAAGAGAGAAAGATTAGAAATGTGATACACACATCATGAAAATGGAAAAGAATATCGCGGAAGAAGTGTACTAAGGTTACCGTCGAAGTATCAGGCAAAGAGTCTGGAGGCGAAAGCAGAAGCGGCAAAAGTTATGATAAAAAGGGGAAGTAAAGTGAGCACTGGGGGCAGTAAAATGACGGCGACGAATCCAACAAAAAATGCGACAAGGGATGCGACACAAGTGGAGACATCAGCAAGCGACACGGACAAGTGACACAACCGAGAGAGGGGGACAAGCGACACGGGCAGGCGACACTGCGAGGCGACACTGTCAGACGACACGGATAGATGACACTTTCAAACGACACGTGGAAGTGATATAGTCAGGCGACACGGGCAGATAACACTGGCAAGCGACACGGGACAGGCGACACGGGACAGGCGACACGGGACAGGCGACACGGGACAGGCGACACGGGACAGGCGACACGGGACAGGCGACACGGGACAGGCGACACGGGACAGGCGACACGGGACAGGCGACACGGGCAAGCGATATGGGCAGGCAACACAGTCAGGCGACACGGGCACAAATGTCATTGGCAAGCGTCACGGGTAAACAAACGGGTAGGCGACACAGGGAGGCGACACCGGTAGATGACACTGGCAGGCGACACGAGGAAGCAACACGGGCAAGCGACACAGGCAGACGATAACGTAAACGATAACGTTAGCGACAATGGATGCGATAACGGAAGCAACATCGGAAGCGACAATGGAGGCGGCGGCGGCGAACGTACAGAATCAGTACCTACGTAGCTGATGCGGAAGTGACCCAGACAGCGACGCGGGCGAAGGCGACGACCACGGAGGCGGAGTCGGCGGCTGCAGGGGAGGCAACTCCTCCGTATCGACGGGCGAGACGGATGGCGCGCGAGGCCCGGGCATTCGTCATGCGTTTTTGCGGCGGCGGCGGCGGCGAGTGGGCGGGTAGGCGGGCGGCGCCGGCCAAGGAACGGGTTGGTCGGCGCTAAATCGTCATTTCCACTAATTAATGGGAGCTCGCGGGCTCCGTTCGACGCGCGGGAATTGATAGCCACCTCAGCCGACGGCTCCGGACGACGAACTCGCCCACGGCCCACCCACCCCCGCTCTGATGCGCCTGGCTCAGCCCCGCCCACACACACTCCCCTCCGCGTTCGTCCGTTTCTGCACTCAAAAGAATTATATTCCATATGGTAGGGCGTGAAAATCAATTTCTAGTATAAGGTTAATCGAAAATGAAGTCCTCGTGCTTCATTTTAGCAAATGAACATAGGGTTATTGTTTGAAACTTTATTATAGGTACTTTTATAGTACGGTTTTATAAAAAATATCCAATATATTCTTAACAATTACGTGTATAATCATTTTTGAATTAAATTTTTAAGTTTGCGTAATTTCGGCCAACGAAATTATTTGTTTCTGTAATATTTTACGGTTTTGTTTACGGAATAGTATTCATTTCAATGTAATCACATTGTATAATTCATCAAACTGGTGAGCTAATTTTAGAAGAGCAATTATTTTACTGTTGTATGCCAAAGAAGATCATTATTATTCAGATGATAATCACAGAGGATGTTTTGATTTTCAGACAAAATAACACGGGTGTCATGATTTTTGTTTGCGGTAGTGAATTAAACATCATAGAAATAGAGTTCATGTGATGGTAATAAAACAGGGTAATATCCGTGGTAAAAAGGAAGAAGTAGCCATTTGCAGAAATAACTTGTAATAACTGAAGTGAAGCACATAATAAACGCAATAACGAAGGGGATTGCTGATGTGAATACACAGTAACCATTTTAACTCACTGTAATACACAGTTCCAGCTATCATTAAACTGAAATTTTATTATTAAAAATGTTCCGATGCCTGTGCACGTACATATGTTAACAGCCCCTTCCTTTCTCTCAGCGAGATTTCAATGCGTGATATTTGATTAAAAAACAAAAGAGAGTCTTATTAGTAGATTTTGGATAAAATCTTTTTTCAGGACATTTCCTTTCAATACACAGCAAATACGCATATTTCAGTTTTACTTTCTCCATTTATTAATTTTTTTTTCATTTTCCGGACAATTGTAGATCAGTTTTAAAGGTTCTAAAGGAAGGCTATGTTGTGCGTAAGGTGCATTAACCAAGTACCTTCTAAATTATGTACAAATTCTTTATATTGTTTCATTAATTCCCGTTAATGAGTGAAAAGCGCACGAAAAATTAAAAATAGGTTGAAAGCGGCAGAGGTTGATTTACTGTTCAATATTCTGTTTTCATTTTCGTTGCTTATAGGCAGGTCAAGGCTCTTGGTCTTGCTCATTTCAACCTTTCACAGTCCATCACTAACCACGATCACCCAACGTAAAGATAAAAGTATTGACAATACGTGCACAATAGTGATTGAGTGTTCCAAATTCAGTTATACTTTAGTCATTTTCGAAATGGAATCATCCATTGCCTATACTTTCTTTATTTCAGCCTTGTATATTGATTCTGAACTGAACTGCCGTCATCTTAGGAGAAAAAATTAAAGACATTGTTTTTAAAGTCCTTTATATTAAGGAGTGTTCAAAGTATGTATTTTCAAATCAGTTAATGACGATTAAATATCTATTTGATGCAATTATTACATAGATATTTGGATAATTATTCTGAATTTCTTTGATATTAATTATTGAATTAAAATTAAAGTACATTTACCGTTGTAACAAAATATTTTTACAATTTGTACATTAATGACATTAAGTACATTAATGACATACATTCACTAATGATCTCGATAAATATGTATTTATAGATCCTTATTTTTGATATCATAACAGTTAAACGATTCTTAAAAACATTTAAAAGAGGACGCACTGGAAAGTAACTCTATTATTCTTCAAGAGTGTTGTAAATTTTTGAGAAACAGTGTGCACTCTTAGTTTCCCATACATTCTCATCCTTAGCTACACAGTTTTCTAACAAAAAAGTCGTGTATCTACTCACAACGTAATTCTAAAGAAGATACCTATGAAATTCACAAGACGTAGTTAACCAAAAAAAGCACTAACCCCGAAAGCATTAATCAAAATCAGAAATCGACCGACAGTGCCGACCAAGACGTACACTGAATTCGTAAGTAATTCAATTTCAATTCAAATCAATTCAATTATGCCGTATTTTCCGTGACGAGGCTCGGGCCATTAGGCCTGATTTTCCGCCATTAGGCCTGCTTTGCCGTCAGGCCATTAGGCCACGCAAATTCCGCTACGCTCCTTTCACCGCCAAGCAGAGAAAGGAGGTATCACTCGGGCGACGAAACAGGTGATTTGAATCAGAGGCTTCTTTTAGGCTTGAAGATCATTCGTTACTTGCAGTAAATCTACAACATGGGATAGCCGGCTTTACTTCTCCAGCGAAGGATTTTTTTTTTCGTCCTTAAAAATCCACGGCGTCGATCGGGTTTGAACACGCGAACTTGGGTATAACGTTATACCAGCGAAGCCGCTACGGTACGGTAAATACAGTCCATGAGCGTACGTGCTTACGAATGAGGACAATGTGCAGGCACACCTTCGTACACGCCTCGCCCTGTTCTCCGACGGAATTCCCAGAGCCCCCGCGTCGGGCGTGACACGCCACCCACGCTGTGACCTACTTCCGCTTCCGCAGAGTGCAGCGCCGCCGGAGGGAGTCGACTAATATGTCGGGATTCGCGGCTGACTGCACCCCACCATTTTCTCATCACCCTGAGAATCAAGTGATTTTTTTCCCTTTTTTCTTCTTTTACTCGTTCTGTAAATGGAACCACCCAGAATCCTGTTCCCATCACACAAGTCTATTTTCCATCCTCTCAATTTCCGTTGTGTGATTCCTTTTCTATTTGAAGCCATTTTAAACAGTGACATATCAATTCATTAAATTTGGAATATGGTTTAAAAACAACTGTATTATACACCCACAAAATACATATCAAGGCAGCTAGACAAAACTGAACAAATGGCGATACAATGAAAAACTAAATACTAGACAATATAATCACCCGAAAGTAACAATACAAACTTTTATGATATTATCAAAAAACAATTCTGGTCCGGAAGATAAGCCACGAGTTTTTCGTGTTCGTGTTCCTATTGTGTGTTCGACGAAATGCATTAAGTTAATTTTATTTTTTTACTGATTCGTTATTGTTTGTTATTGCCATTGATACGGAGTTCGATACACAATACCTAACATACCTGGATCGAGACGATCGTAGTTACGACGGAAATGTAAAAGCAGTTGAATGATGCTACAAGCTCTTTTATGGAGAGAATTATGAAACGACGAAACGAGACAAGTTAACTTCTAGTTAATAAGTAAATATATAAATCTTTATCGTTAAATGTAGGTAAAAAAATGTACCACGCGCGTTAAGTTGTTCAAACAATCTTGGGAGACAATTCATTGATTGTTAGTGACGCTGGGCGCGTCAACTACTATTGTCATTAGTCCCGTAAGTGCATGTTTTTGCTCTGGATGGCCAGTATCGGCGCCGACCTACCGTAGGCTAACGGGGTTTTTCCTATCTCCCACCAGCAGGGCACCGCTCCAGCCGGGACAAGTTCTAAGTGCCTGATCGGTCTCCCAGCATGTGTGCTAGTGTAGTGCATGTTAATGTAAGTGTGTGTGTAAGGGGTGACGATAGGACAAGGAAAAGGAAGGAAAGATCGCGCACGGTTCGTTTGTTAGGGTACTGCTCCGGCATTCACCTGGCGTTGAACGGAGAAACCACGGAAAACTACCGATCAGAGCAGCCGGCCGCTAGAATTCTCCTCCAGACAGCGACTGAATTCGACCTCGTTGAAAAGCTAGTGTCGAAAATCCTGTCACCATCGGGACTCGAACCTAGGACCTCCCGGTCAGAGGCGCTGCAGTAACATCAGTTGATGCACTGAGCCACCGCTACTGGTTCAGGAGACAAAATCCCTCGGGCTTTTTGTCGTCGCTCGATCATTAGAATCCTTTTACCGCCCTAGTTGCGTAAATAACTATTAAACGATTGTTTATTGTAAATATTCAATTATACATTTGTTGATTATCGAATATCAGACGGTTCCCGGATATTTATTTACAGCCTCTCCCGGTTACATATGGCAGCAATGCCGCCTAGATGCATTGCGGATTGCATTAACTAAATTGTATACTAGTGGGGCTACAAGAGTACATACTCTCTCGTATTATTTGCAACGGTTATGCAATATTACACCACCATATTAATCTGAAAAAGTGTTTCCCACCAGCAAAATATGTTTCTTCGCACCGAGGTTCCAATTCAGGTCCTCCGAAACAACAGACAAAGCACATTACCGCCACAACACGCAGTCACTCAAACGACGTTTAAAACTAAGACGCTTAAAACTTAAGGTCTGTTCCATAATTTCTAATACACGTAACTTTTTAAAATTCAAAAAGTTCAGCAATTACGAATCCATTGAATTTTTGCCTCTATTTGACACAAAATTACGCAAAAATTATTCATATTTTGGAAAAATTATGCATGACTGAATTCCAAGGTCTGTCTTTGAACAATAGATTTTATTAAGAAAAATTATCTGTGGATAGAATAACAATACTGAAGATCTAGAATTTTTAAAGATAATAGTTGTTGTTTGAGTTTTTGTAACTTGCCAGAACTCTGGGTTTTCAATGAAAATGAGATTGCCCAACTATTTTAAGCTTCTTTTTTGTTATCCAAGGATAACGTATAATTTAAAAAATTGAGCCAATTTTGAGAAAATTTTGTAAATGTTAAAGGTTCGTGTAAAGTACTTCCTAAATCAATTTCCGCGTTTTAAGCTCATAGGGCATCGAGTTCGTTCGATCGGGGAATATCAATTATGGAGAACATCGTCTGAACGTTTTAGGTGCTTGCGTTGACCATAGACAGATAGACTGACGTTATGTCCTCAATCGACTTTTTGGCATTAAGGTCTCAAATAACATGGCTTCTAACTGCACAACATGTTAGAGGAGGTATTTCTATGTAGAAGATTTATCCACTTTTTCGGCTCCAGAGCCCGGCAATGAGGGTTTTTCTATCGAAAAATCGCCATTTTCCAGCGCAAGATTACAATACTTTCGCTTCCTATATAATAAGACGAGAAAGTATAAAATCATATTGGAAAAACATTTGATATCACTCAAAAAGTATTTTTTCAAAATTAGGGAGCAATCGATTCAGTGGTTCAAACACACACAAATATACACATTATTTTGGTCCAAAACACGGAATAAACAAGCAATGTTTGAAATTTGGATGACAATTTTCGCCTTACTACGAGCAGAACTAGTTTCACAAAGTTGAATATATTATGGCGCTGTCAGTATCGTTTCCATTTGATTAATTTTGCGTTAAACTCGAAATTTATACTTGCGACATTTCGTAATCCAGACGTATGATTCGCGATATTCCTCTTTCCTCCTCTTTCCTAGGTGAGAAATGGTTTTGGCTGCAAAATACAAACGCATGTAACCTAGACTTTTAGCACCAGTCTAAAGGAACCTAACTTTAAATCTTTCATAGGATTTCGCCATGGAGTTGTCAAGCATTGAGTTGTTATTGAGTGCTAGTATTAGCGCTGTGATCAAATTTTGTAGTAAAAGTAAGCATTTTATTTTTCCTCACAAAAAACGACCAGTTTGATCGATCATGTTTTTGTGTAAGTGAATTGGATGAAAATTGTAGGTATAAAATGGGCTGAGATTTGTGAATGGGGTGGGGAGGGCGCGACGGGGCCGGCCCTTGGCGGAGGCGTTGACAGGCAAAACGCGAGGTACCGAATTCCGCTGACGCGCAGAGCGGGTCACGGCTGCTCCTCTGCCCAAGCGCGGAGAAAACGAGCTGTGCCGCCGTCAGCACAACACCCTTCACCGTGGGTGGCCCTCGCCCTCGCCCGCGCCCTCGCCCGCGCCCTCGCCCTCGCCCTCGCCCTCGCCCTCGCCCTCGCCCTCGCCCGCGCCCTCGCCCGCACCCTCGCCCGCGCCCTCGCCCGCGCCCTCGCCCGCGCCCTCGCCCGCGCCCTCGCCCTCGCCCTCGCCCGCGCCCTCGTCCGCGCCCTCGCACGCGCCCTCGCCCGCGCCCTCGCCCGCGCCCTCGCCCCTCGCCCTCGCCCTCACCTCGCCTCGCCGCTCGCCCTCGCCCTCGCCCTCGCCCTCGCCCCTCGCCCTCGCCCTCGCCTCGCCCTCGCCTTCGCCCTGTGCCCTCCACACTGCCACTGCCATCACCACCCTTTTACCAACCCATCACCTCTTCATCATTTCCGCACAACCATCACCACCATCACATCCTCACTGCCATTCTCATCATCGCCGTATCCTCCACATCCTCTCCGCCACCGCCAGATAAATTACTCGTGCTAAACGCTAATAAAAGTAATAAACAATAAATTTTAAATCTCAGATTGGTGTCTCTTGGTTGCATTTGCTAGGGCGGATGGAATACTTCTCAACGAAAACCATACTGCAATTATTATATAAATCTCTCTGTCGTTACGTTCTTTCATATCTGCAATGCTCCTTCACTGTCATTACCTTGCTAGTCTTGAATAGCCAAACTTTACTTTCGTTTCATTTTCTCTGTCAGTACTAGCCCACATTTCTTTTTTCCCCTTTCTTTGAATTTAAAATAATTGTTTTATGTTTTTGATATATGAATTGCGTTATAATTTTATTATCTGTTAACTTATGAGTGAATGAAGGAACTTAATTTAAATAAATAAGCAAAACGTCCAGGAATTGTCTGTCACATACGTCCCTTCGCAACAACATCCAGTGTTTATAAGCGATGCATTACGATTATAAGCGATGAATTACTTTTTAATTAAGGTTGATAGTAGGATATCCTAGAATTTTCCACTACAACACACCTGAACAGATTTAGGTAAATATTCGTATTAATTGTATCCATAAACATAATTCGCGTTCACAAATAATAGTGATTGTAATGATACGATATTTGTAAACGTCCCTCAATTCGTCCGTTTTGGGGAATAAGAGCGACAAAAACATTTTGTTAAGTTTTCGATTTTCTGTACAGGCATATGTGGGTCTTTTCAATTTCAACTTTTCTACATTTCTTCCGCTTGTGAGACGTAATCGCATGAGTTTATTTAGTATTTGACATTTTACATTATATTTTTTAATTTCATAGTAATATTCATCATGGTTTCTTTATATTCCGATAATTCGAAATGAAGTTAGTAGCAGTTTTGCGAGTGTTTGAAAATTACTTCCTCTTCATCCTTACGTTCGTAATTCTAGTAATGTTAACTAAAGACGTCATAGTTTTGATGAAATAAAAATGCCACCAGCAAGACAGCTATTTCAGAATCGTTTTTACACGAAAGACGAAGATGGAATTGTGCATGCGTTGTCATGTTCACACGCGAACTAGGTCAACGAGAAGACCATAAAAGCTCTTAGCAAATTCATCGAAGAGTGTTTCAAGGAAAATATTGAAGTTCTTCGAAGATACAATCGATAAACTATTACTTCCATGCTTTCAATGGCGTGCATCCATGAGTTTCAAAAACACTTATGGAACACTTTAATAGATTATAAAAGATGCATCTTGTTTAATCTCTTAATATTCTATCCATGAAAATCGAAAATTAGTGTATGAAATTTACATTTCCAGAATACAAATGCAAACAGATTTCCATTTCGTTGTCAAACTCAACTAGCGAATGAATGTGAAAAGAGAAAATATGCAATCACGATTCATATGTATCGAAGCTGGAAACCAAATGGAATCTTGTTTGTCTGCTTTTTAAACGATCAGTGAAAATGATTCAAATACCGTGTTGTATGAGCCATGTGTTAAACGATTTTTAATCCATATTATTTTATATACTTTTCAGCTAGATTTCATAATATTTAATTTTCGTTATAATTCTAACAACGTATTTAACTAAAATATTTGTGAATTTCTTAATATATCTCATAACACGTTCAAAAATATTAAGGTTTTAATTTTTTTTAATAAAATGTCATAACTTCTTAACAGATAGTTAAGTTAATTTATAAAAATGCTGTGCGCTTTATAGCTGCACATAAAAAATTGGAATGTGGGGTGGTCCTTCGTAAGGTGAGACGGCAGTCGCGCCGGCCCTTCGTCAGCTTCTTCCGTCACCTACTGCCCGCCTACACGTTCCCTCACCCACCCAACCACTCCTCAACCGTCGCCTCCAACCACCCTTCGTCAGCTTCTTCCGTCACCTACTGCCCGCCTACACGTTCCCTCACCCACCCAACCACTCCTCAACCGTCCGCCCGCCCACACACACAACTGATACCCCTAAACATGGCGCAAAATAAGGCTACACTTAGATGTAAACATAGTGGCTCTTCAATGTCACGAGCTGGAAGGAGAGAGGAAGACTGTCATCCAATCGGCAGCTCAAATACTAAAGATTTAAGTCGCAAGGAAGCTCCCTATTGGATTTCAGTTCCCCCTCTCCGTTGAGCTCGTGGAATCCTTCTGTGTTTAAATTGGAGTATACACACGAATACTGATTGTCTCTCGTTCCTCTCCGGACTGGAAGCTGGTAGGCTTGGCCTTTCTTGTCGTCGCAGTTCTCTTGGCAAGGAGTGCATCGGTCGCGACCAATCGGTCGCAAGCTGGCAGGCTTAACATCCTCCTGTTAGCCCTTGCGGCAGAGCGCCCGCACTTTCTTCTTCCCTCATATGAAACTAAGTGTGCTTGGACAAGTCGCCGACCTTGAGTACAAAGATAAGACTACAAACACTTGGGTAACAATTTAAACGGATATTGTAATTGCTCACTGTTTTATAAACAGAAATCAATCACGATTCATATTTACTTTGCATGCAAGTTTTTTCACCAATCAATCAACTTTTCAAGAATATGGTTTCTCAGTCAACAATCTACATTTTCATTTATTTTAGATTCAGAAACCAAATATCAGCTCTTGGTGCAATGATATTCATTTCTCTAGGAACAATAAAGTATTCTTGTCTCTTTCTGCAGCAAAACTGCAGGCACTCTTCATATTTTCTGACAATTAAAAAATCAGTAACATGTCTCTAGATCAGTCACGTCAAACCGAGCCTGCACGAGCTACTTGCCCCTTGGGAAGCCCGACGTTCGTGCGGGCACCGGCACTAGCGGGAAGTGATGGAAGCGGGGCAACAGCTAAAGGGATGAAACGGGAGGAGTTGGAAGGGACGGGGTGGGTGTGGAGAGAGCTGACCTGGAGGTGGAGAGGGTAAAGCGGGCGGAGGTGAAGAGGGTGGGACGGGAGTTGGAGGGGCGGAGGGAGTAGTTCAAAGGAGGGGGGCGGCTGATGGAGCAGGACAGAAGTGGGAGGAGGCACGGATGTTGGAGGGGGCGAGGTGGATGTGGATGGGTGGGAAAGGAGTCTGAAGAGGCGGGGAAGAGGCGGAAATGGCGGGACTGTTGATCGATGAGGCGAGAGGGGAGTTGGAGGGGGCGAGGCGGGAACTCGATGAGGCGGGGCGAGGAGTTTAGTGGACTGGACGGGTGTGAAGAAGTCGCAGCGGGAGGGAGATTAGGAGGGGGCGTGGGAGTTGGAGAAGGAGCGGGTGTAGAGTGCGGGATAGGAGGCGAAAAATGCAGAGCGGGAGGTGGCGTCGCGCGTAGAGAAATTACGGAACAGGGAGGAAACTCGAGGGTGGAGCGGGAGGCGGAAGGGCGGGGAGTGTTGTCAGTAGGGGGAGGTACGGAGTAAGTGTGGAGAGGGCGAGACTGGAGGCGGAGGGGGGCGTGAGGTTGAGTGTGCAGGGCGAAAGGTGTAGAGGACGGGACGGGCGGCGGAGGGGGAGTGGCGGGTGTGGAGAGGGCGGGACTGATGATGAAATCGAAGGATGGGTGGCGGAGGGGTGGAGCAAGAGGCGGAAGGGATGGGGGGTGGGAGGTGGAGTGGTCGGGGAGGGTGGCGAAGGGGGGCAAGAGGCGGAGAGGGCGGGGTGAGAGGCGGAGGGAGAGGGGCTGTAGGCGGAAGAGGCGGGGCGGGGGGGGGGGGGTCGCGGAGGGTGGCAGAGAGGACCGGGCGAGAGGCGGAGGGGTCGGAGAGAGAGCTGGAGGGGACTGGGCAGAAGGGGCAGGGCGTGTAGCGGAGGGGGCGGGGCGGGGCGGGGGTGGTGTGAGCGGGGCGAGTGTGGAGCGGGCGAGACGGCAGGCGGAAGGGGCGATGCGGGAAGTGGAGATGGCGGGGCCGGAGGTGGAGTGGGCAGGGCGACCGGGGGACGGTTGGGGGCGGGAGGGGACCGGGAGGCGATGCTTGCGTGCGTGCGTGCGTCCCACGCGATGCGTCGCCCGTAAGCCCGCGCCGCGTCGCGGACGCGTCCCCTAGCGCCGCCGGTGATCGCGAGCTCCAGCGCCAGACGGAGCCTCATCGAACGGTGACGTCACCATCCGTCATCAGGGCCCTCGGCGGATTACAGGGCGCGCGGGTCATTATAGCCCAACTGGGGCGACTCGATAATACATCGGCCATCGACCGACAAGGAGACCGAGCGGACCGAGGAGGAGGTAGAGGAAGAGGAGGAGGAGGATGCGACGACAGAAGCGAAGGACAATAAGTTCGGTGAATAAGAAGAGAGGGTGAGGAAGCAGAGAAATCTATTAAATAGATTGAGAAGATAAAATTAAGTTCATTTAAGAACTTGGGAAGTGCATCTCAAAAATTATCTCAGATCTGCCGTTTCAGCTCTAGGATACTTATATTTAGCCTCAGTAAAAGTTATTTTTCTGATTACTAAAAATGTTTTCATCAACTGTTGTCTGATTTTTTTAGTAATACACTTCACTCGGATTGCTTATTTCACATCGCAATTTTTTTTTCATATTGTAAAATAAACGGTGACTTCATAGCTATAACATATCTATTTTCCATTTGTTTCATGAATTATGGAATGTTTGATATTTCAACTGCAGTTAAGTGGCGTTAACATTCATATTCATTACTGCAAGGTGTACTCATGGCTTCGTCGTGCAGTACAAGAACCAACAACGAACGACAATGATTAGGACTGCGAGCAACGAAGGACTCGAGGCGTCGCAGCGGGGCGGAAGTGTGGTGGAAGCGATGGCGGCGGCGACGAGAGCGCGAAGGAGGAGGAGGATGGCCAAGGCGCAGAATCCGGGGGCGGGGCCGGAAGGAAACTCTCATCTAAGTTGGTAACTGTCTGCAAATGTTGACAGACGCCCCGGCGCGAGACACTCGCGAAGGACCGCCCCGCCGCCGCCCGCCCGCTGCCGCCCCTTATTTACATACATTTCTATATTAAAGGCCACATCCAACCGAAGCGGAAAAACGCGGTTTTTTCTCACAAACCTGCACGAGCCCTTGAGGAGAACATGGAAGAGGCTTCGTAGCGAAGTGGCCGAATGAGAGGAGTCGGGGGCTGCGCGTTGAAAGGGTGACTCGAACAAAATGGCGGACGAGGGGGGGAGTGGTGGAATGGCGAGGGGGAGGAGAGAGTGTGAGCGAAAATGAGGGGAGTGAGAGGGGGCGGGTGCGAGGAGGCAGGGATGGGGAAGAGGCAGGAAGAGAGGGGAGGAGAGAATTGAAGGAGAGAGATGGAGAAGAGGAAGGAACTTCGCAGACAGCCATGTAAAATGAGGAAAAAGAGGAAGAAATCAAAGCGGTGTATCCATCTGAGCCAGATGGCTAGAAGGCGAGAAAATGAAAGGGCGTGTTGGATTGGGTGAGAGATGACAGCAGACCTGGAGTATAGGAGAATGAAAAGAGAATTTGCTGGAGAGCGTGAGATAATGTTTAATCGAAGTATAATAATTTAAGTCCGTTTACACTTGGTCAGCTGTGACGGTGCCATCCACTCGGGAACTTGAATGTCACTGTAGGGACTTACGCTGCTGTTTTGAAATTTGTAACGATGTTTAACTTCCTTTTGGCACATGGCTCAAAGATAAAGTAAGTTATTCTAAACATGGACAGTCGCAATTCACCTTTGGAGATTCTTCTAAAGAGCGGAACTCGTGTTTTTACTATCCTCTTGACATCAATATTGAGACTCTGGCTCATCACTAGAGACCGGATTTTTATGTACTTACATATTTTTTTGTCTTTATTCTTACGGCTCTGCAAATTAATCTTGGCGAATTGTCGTCGTCCTAACACAATATTTTGTTTCGTTACATATTTTCACATATTTGGTACTATATTACATATTTTACATATCTCGCTATTTTCACAACATATATTTTTTTAATTTTATCAATTTTCGATAATTTCAAAATAAATATTTTTAAAAAATTCAGCAATTCTTCACGTATTATTCCTGCGTACTCAACTCGAAGTACGCTACGTGAAGTCGCGGTCGGATATTCTCACAATCCGAGGCGTCTGTTTCAGTTATCTTATTGGCGGGAAGAGCGTGGCAGGGACAGATTATTTTCACCTTTAGGTGTGAAAAGTAGGTGTCTTACTGCTCTGAACGGTAGTTTTCCCTGTTTTTTCCGATCAGCACATATTATATCCGATTTCACGTATTTATTACATATTCTTACTGTTTTCATTACATATTTATGTACATATTTTGACTTTCATAGTACATATTTGTCCGGTCTCCACTCATCACCCACTCTATTATGTACTTAATTTATAAATCTTTCTAATTATGCCTATATTTGATTTTAATTTTGGCTAGCTCAAGTTTTTACTATACGGCGCAACAATATTCACTTCTCAGGGTCTGTACTCTTCTTCGCGAGCTTGAAACTAACGGCTTGTACGAGCCCACGGCTGGCGATTTTTATGATTATGGGAAATTGGATTTGGTGTTTTTTTTTCTTAGCATGCACTTTCTAATAAATAATAACAATTGATATTTTCACTGAAGATACAGCAGCGTAGCAAATGTCTGCTGTAACTGTTTGATTCAATAACATATCCTTTTAGATCTGACAAATTACATATTTAATGCTGTTAACAAGAATAATTATCTTTAATTTACGATAATTCTGACATATTTATCATTAACTGATTTTGATACAAACAAATGACATACTTATATTTATCTTATTATGATGGCCATCATTACCTCTTATTACTTATTACTTAAACTTAAATTAAACCTTCCTGGCCTTAAAATCTACCTTTTGAATGTCTTTAAAAATTCTTATATTTCGAACACTTCTCTTTCTTCGAAAACAGTTCACTTGGCGATGCGTTGAAATTCCGTCCCGACGTCATCACATCTGCTCCCAATGCTCAAATTCCATTCTGTGCGTCTACACTTAAAGTTCCACAATTTTGACGTTCGGGTGTTGCTCGTCTCTACTATTATACGACATGACTTATCTTTGCATAAAGTATTGTTTCAACTCGGTTATTAGAAATCCACACAAATAATTAAAATTACGACATATACTCCGCCACGAATTCGTATTTTCGCGTTTTTTCTAAAATAAATTTAACTCAGTAAACTTTCATTCTACTCGCCACCTAACATCTGCTGCCTACCGAGAGAGGAATCGTACTAATTTAAAACTTCAACAAAAATTTACTTTGTTCACGGCCTAACATCCGCCGCCTACCGAGACACATTGCGTTCTCCACAAATTTTTACTTCAAGAAGCTCATCTTGCACTAGCCTTTGTCTTGTTTTTATTATTTTATTCGCCTCTCCAATGCTATTCTGTTCTTTGCTACTGCACCATATGAGTTCTTTTTTCTTGTCGAGAATTCTCTCTTATAAAAATATTTATTTTAAATATTTTATAATTATTTTGAATTCTCAATAGAAATTCATTCTATTTACCTCTTCACCACTTCGAGGTCTCCTATTCCTCCCCATAGTTACACGAAATTATTTAATTTATTATTCGAAATTCGTCCGCATATTCTAATTTATTATTAATTAAATATCTTTAGATAATTGGATCCGTCTCAATTAACATATCACATAAAAGTTTTGTACTTTTACACGCTTTGATTGATTTCGTTGCATAATGCTGATTTGAAGGAGAAAAAATAACTAAATTGCCGGCAATTTTAAAAATAATTAATACCTAAATAGTGAAAGAATAGTTATGGGCACATGTACACAAACATTATCACAAATTATTCACACACATCAATAGTATTTAACTAGTGGCCTACAGCAGCAAAAATGCTGCTAAACAAAATCATACAAAATGGTTTTCCAAACAGTAGCACTCACACTTCTCAAGAACAACATATTAACTGATCGCGTAAAACACTACAATAAATTAAATATTTTAATAAAAAATTGTCTTCATTAATACTGCGATAACATAGTACAGTATATATGCAGTGCAACACTTCATTACATACTACCAAAAACATTTTAAAGATGCTCGTTCTTAACATGTCCATAGCAAATATTTAATACCATGGGGCTCTTCTTCAGAGCCTTGCTGTCATATGACGTGAGCTACATGATAAGACGTGAACTGAGTATGAGAATTCAGCCAGTACGCATAGTATGAGTACGGGTCAATCAAAGATTTGAATTTTTTAGTGAAAACGAATCTATTTAATTGTGTTTGTATTTCCCCCATTTCCTGGGTTCGCAAAAAACGCTTTAACACCTCTCACCTGGCCATGGGCTGCTTTGTTTTCTCTCAATTTCTGCAAGCATTAAAAATATAGAGAAGATTAAAATCGGTGCAATGAACTACAACCCGACAGCCACAGCAACCTAGCCGAGCGCCGTGCAGTATCCAGAACGATATTTTATTTATATGCATTTTTCAGAGAAAATTGAAATTGATTCATTGTTTTGTATTTTTCTGGATACTTGGTGTCTAAGGAAACCATCAACATTTCTTATATGGCCACAGGCTGATTCGTTTCCTCTCTTTTTCTGCGTATTTAGTGCGCGAAATTAGTAATCTAGATATTTGTCTAGGTTTGAGAATGATTAAAAAATTTCCACAGGAATTGACTTCACACTTTTTACTAGACAAAATTTCCAAAAACAAAAGTTGGTATTTTAAGACAGTATTTAGGAAATACCGTGGGGTGCGATTCCGTGTTATGATAGTATCGACTAATAGAGGCTATTATACCGATATACATATTGCTTTTGTTGGTAAATATAAAAATTGGGTAAAAAATTAGATATTTGATAAATACCATTAAAGACGTGTCTGTTAAGTATTTCTCTAATGACTACCCAAGAGTTTTATTTCATTTTTATAAAAGCAATTCTTACTCAGCCTTAATAAAACTATGCCGTTTTCAATAAGAAGCAAAGGTTTTGAAAGCGCTTTCAAGTTCACTGCCCAATGCTTAAAATATTTTCAACGCTCTGCCCTTCATGGTCTTCAAAATGCGCTTTGGCTCCACCTCACAAAGATATTGAACTCTCAAAGAGCTTGTCAATGCCTGAATTCTACGTTTATACCTAACATGCGAGGTGTATACCATATGATGTACTTCAAAAAGCGTTTGAATCAATGTTTAGCTATGAGAAACGCTTTAAACATAAAAACAAAACCCTACGCTTGAAAGCCTTTACACTGACCGCATCCAATAGTGTTTCGTATGACTTTCTATGACAACCGCTTACAGAAAAAAATCAGTAATAACCTTTTTTTAAAGAACGCTTTTCAACGTGTATCTTTCTCGGCGGCCTTCAGATCACTGCTTGAATACCTGGGCAAGTTCAATCCACAGCATATTCAAATTCTGCCCCGACGACAAAATGAATTTCTTTTCGGTGTTATATTTCCATATACTTCAGAATAAGCGTGATATGCAAAATCAGAACAGTATTAGTCAAATGCAAAAACAGTACAGTTACCAACATTTAATATGAAGATGCAATGTTCGATGTGCACATTCAATGTAACTCAAACATTTATAATTCTGGCATATGATCTTAGAGAAACAGAATAAACAGAAAATTGTCGAGTTCCTGGAACAAATTTGTAGAGGGTTTAATAAATTGAAATTGATGAAATCTGACAAATAACAAATGTTATAACTTCAATGAATTGCGATCAAATCAGAAACTATTACAGTGGAATATTAACTTATACATTAGTGATGAAAAGTGGCCAAAGTGAGTGTTTGCAAACCAACCCACAAATGAAATAAAAAGTGACAAACAAAATCACATCACAAAATAACATATCGAGTAATGAAGGAGTTAGATCTAACCGAAAATGGTGAAGAGAGGTTGAGATTGGGCTGAAGGATGTGCCGGAAGACATAAGAAACCCGCCAATACGAAAAGATTTGAAAGAAAAAATATTCTTTTTGTAAAAGGTCAGAAGAATCGAGTTCTGTCATAGTCAAAGAAAAAGATGTCGATCCGTGTGGCCGAGATCACTAAGGCAGTAATACCATGGTGATCTCGGGCCGAGGGATCGCGGGTTTGAGTACCACCTCGGGCATGATTGTATTTGTGTTCGTCCTTTCACCCCTCATCATCACCCTATCACTTCATTTAGTATGCAGATATCCCTAACGTTACATCATTAGTGGTCGCTAATGACCTCGTAGTTAGAGTGACCTTAAATTTTAAAAATAGGTATATTTTTGAAATTTAGTCTGACTAGAAAAGTAAGGTATTTGTTCAATCATCACGTCTGTTTCTTTGCCTGTTTTTTCATTGATAGTGTGAAAATCCAATGGCACACTTCGTACACGTGCGTAAAAGGATCATTTTTATAACACAGCATTAAACAAAACTACTTCACTTTTATATTCATCGGTCATGTGCTTTCCATTCTACATTATTTAGATATTATTTTATTTACTTACCGAGATGTCAGCTACGACACCAATCACGTGGTACCTTCTCTTCTAATTTCAATGTTTTAGGAGGGGAGGGATGTAACTGCCAGTCACGTGTTTTTTGAGACGGCTTGCTGGTTTTCAGTGTTAACGCGTGTGTGCCTAATTCATCACATATACAGTATTCAATCTTTTAGCCTCAGTGTAAACGTGCGTTCTACCTAGCAAAACACGGACAGTTCCTGCTCAGACTTGCTAACCACACGTATTGTGTTCACGTGCGTGTCAGTCTTGCGTATATCGATAGTTGACTCGCGGGGTCATACGGCCACGTACATGTGATAGTGTGCCACTCAAGACCGAAAGTATTCGGTCAACATGTGCATAACACATATGAACAACACATATTAAATGTATATATATATATATATATATATATATATATATATATATATGATGTCACATGTGTCACATGATGTCACATGTGATATATATATATATATATATATATATATATATATATATATGTGATATATATATCACATGTGACCAACATGTAACACACGTGTGAGCAACAAATGCATAACAGACATGTAACCACCACAAACAAACAACTATCACGGCTATCTATGAGCGTAAGTATTCGGTAAACATATGTGCATCATTTTGCTATGAATATGACATGTTCAAAGTTTATATGGTCACATTTCAGAATTGATCAATCATTCATTATTCCTTTAACCACATCGTGTCAAACATTGCCATGTTTTTTTTCTTTAAATACATTCCAATTAATCAGTTTAAATAGAGTCCGAGTGAAACACCTTTCTTGAAAATTAGTCAATAGTTCTGGTAAAGAGAACTTGGACACCTGAGTGGGGACGTCCAGTGACCTGCAGAAACTCGAGGGGCGTCAGCCCGGGGCGGCGGCGGCGGCGGCGGCGGCGGCGGCGGCGGCGGCGGCGGCGGCGGCGGCGGCGGCGGCAGAGTTCTCCTAGGGGGGACACTGGCGGCGGCTTTTACGCAAAAATTACATCCCGCTAACAAGGAAAAGAAGCGCTTCTCCAACTTTCCCGGCGGCTAAATTGCAATAATATCCCGGCAGAAGTTGCGACTCGCAAGTTGGGCTAACTAGCGAGGGAAAGAGGGCGGACTGCTCACCGAGAATTTCATCTTCCGAGGGTGACCCCCGGCGGACGGGGTGGGAATGGTGGCGGGGTGACGGTGGCTGCGGTGACAAAGTTGCTGGAGAAGCTGGAGGTAACGGCGGGAAGAGTTGCAGAAAGTGCCGTCAAACATTTCGAACCAAGGACGAAGCGACGGTCTTTCCAGTCGTGGACAGAAGCTTCTATACGGCGAAGGTGCAAGGTGTACCGAGAAAGCAATAATGTGCCAAGAAATGAGGAGTGTGTAGATACAGTGATATTGGGATATGTAATTACAAGCTGAGAGGGGAGGATGTCAAAATTACGGGATATTCGGGAGACACTGAGGCGGGGGATGGATACTTTGGGGAACGTTTTAGAGTATGAAGTTGTGTGTTTTCGGAGAGGACGAGCGGCGTGTGAGAGAGAGGGTTGGAGAGGTAAAGGGTGAAGAAGCGCGTGGAGAGGAGCAGTGAGGGGAAGCAGGGAAGAAAAGGGAGTTGACAAAGTGCGTACAGGGAGCATCAGTGATGGGGAGCGGGGACCGAGATAGGGACATGGAAAGAGGTCTGAGAGAATGGGGTGGGAAAAGAGAGAAATTTGGCGGGGAAGGGGGGCAGGGAAGAAGTAAGAGAGATAAGCGTGCAAAGAAGTTGACGAATTGAAGGGTTCAAAGCAGTGGATGGTTTGCAGAAGATGAACTGAGAAAGCAATAATACGCCATGAAATTAGCAGTATCGAGATATAGTGACACTGAGATGTATATTTACAAGCTAAGAGGAGAGGAGGTAGTATTCACAGGATATTCGGAAGATACCGATGCGATGAATGCTTTCGACATATGGTAACATTTCGTATACACTTGCATGTTACCACACATGTTAATCGATGTTTGTAAATAAATAATGAACAACTGCTTCTCTTATGTTTTGTGTTACGATATTAACATTGAAGGTGACGTAGAACTTGATAACTAGGAGACATAGAATTTGGTGTACGACAGAACGAGTCGTAATAAAATGTTTTAAAAAGAATCTACGTGATATGTTTAAAATAATCTAAGGAATTATGAATTATATGGAATGCATGGAACGTTACAATAAATCTGGTGACAGCGGCGAGATGTATTGTAATTGAACATTACAATATGCAAGTGTTAGACAAATTGATGGGTTGAAGCGATTGGATTGGTTGGTTCGTTGGTTGTTTGGTGATTCCGGGCGATTCAACAGCTTAGGCCATTAGTCCCGTACGTGTAGTGCATGTTTTTCCTCGGGATGGTGATCTTCCCCCGCTGGATGACGAGATCCGGCGCCGACCTACCGTCAGCTAGCGGGGTTTCCCCCTAACCAGGACTTTCCCACCAGAGGGGTACCGCCCCACCCGGCACAAGTTCTAACCACCCGACCGGTCTCCCGGAAAATGTGGTAGTGTTGCGCATGTTAGTGTAAGTGTGTGTGTGTGTGTGTGTGTGTGTGTGTGTGTGTGTGTGTAAGGGGAGAGGATAGGAAAAAAAGAGGAAGAAAAGATCGCGCGTGGCCCGTGTGTTAAGGTACTGCTTCCGCATTCGCCTGGTGTTGATCCGAAAAAACACGGAAAACTACCGATCAGAGCAGCCGGCCGCTAGAATTCTCCTCCAGACAGCGATGAATTCGACCTATCTGAAAAGCTAGGGTCGAAAATCCTTGAAAATCCGTCAGGACTCGAACCTAGGACCTCCCGGTCAGAGGCGCTGCAGTGACATAGTTGATGCACTGAGCTACGAATGGATTGGAGAGGTTGGAGTGGAGAAGAGGGCGGTGAGGACGCAGAACAAGCTCCACGGGGGCGGGGCGGAAGGAAGTGAGGGGATGGCGCTGGCAGCGCTTGGAGTGTGCCGTCGGGCGCCACTGCGCGCTGCAGGTCTTAGTGAAGATGTGACGGGAGGGAGAGGCGGCGGTGGCGCGAGAAAAGACTGCTCTGTCAGAGCGCGCGCTGAGCGGTGACGGAGTGGGCGCGAGTTAGAGAAGACGGGGACTCCCGCGGGGGAGAAAGGCTGAAATGTTGAGAGATGTGGTGGTGAGGAACTTCATCCTCTCACTCCGCCTTTTCCACTGCCAGCGTCTACCTGCCTATTTCCCGGAAAACCGTGTACTCAACTGTGTATGTTTAACACGTATTCCATTAATACTGAGTCAGTAGCTACGGTGAGGCTTGGTATGTGCAATAGTTGGTAAATATCAGCAACATATCAGCAAAAAAATATTTGCAAGGTCATCATGATCATGGATTGAGCCTTTTGACCCATTCCGTCTTCGGGAGTATCCTTCCATTGCCTTATTGGTCTGCCCCTACTCCTCCTCCTGTACGGGTGGTAGTAGTGGAGGATTTTTGGCATTTGATCTTCCGGCATTCTCATTAAATAATCAATTTTTTCAGTTAGGTTGAAGATCTTTAATTAATTTCTGATGTCCGAGTTTCTTTTATGTTTCAGTACTGAATAGTCCGTCAAAGGTCTAAGAAATATCATTTCCGCGGCTTCTATTTTTCTCTTATCTATTCTATTGAGGGCCCGATTTTCACATCCATATATTATCATTGAAACTGCCATTACGAGTATTTTATAAAATTTCAGATGAGTGTCTGAAGGTCTGAGGGTCTGAAGTTCAGTCTGAGGGTCTATCTTACAGGTCCGCACATTTTCTGAAATTTCTGAATTTTTATATTGATATTTCTTTTGGCAGTATGGAAAATTGCAACCGAGATAGTTGAAGTTATTTACTTGTATTTAAATTGTATTATTCACTTTAAAATGGTACATTATATTTTCTTTCCTCTCTTGCATATATATATATATATATATATATATATATATATATATATATATATATATATATATATGTGTGTGTGTGTGTGTGTGTGTGTATTAGTTTCTGAATACTAATGCTTCGGATTATATTTATCATGTGAATTGGGTACAGTTTAATCGCATTACAGACCATAATTTGCTTCTGAAGACTATCAAACGCTTTTTCGAAGTCTATAAAAAGAATGTATGTAAGCATATTGCACTCACGTGTTTTTTCAATTAGTTGTTGAAGAGCAAATGTACAATCTGAGCATGAGCGCCCTTTACGGAATCTTTACGGAATCCCTGACAAATGCCTGTCGCTTATTTTATTTAGCCTTCTTGTAATTCTTCTTTTTTGCAAGGTTATACTCCCGTACAAGATTATTTTCCTGTTGGGCGTAAAATAAACAATACCCAAGAGTAGGCTATTCTTTCACGGAATGAATTATTCGCAGATCAACAAAGCGCAAGGAACTCAAATAACGCATCCGACATCAAATATAGTTAGGAATACATCCATTCCCATTAACATTAGCAAATTTATGAATAAAATATGAAATTGTTGAAATGAGAACAAATATTTACATCCACAAAATAGGCAAAACTATATTCCGTTTAGGCTGTGTTGAGTAGTAAAGAATTGAAACGATTAAACGCGATGGAAAATTATTGACAGGTGAGTAATTCATCAACAAATTAACATGTTGTAAATAATAATGTACAACATGTGTATAGTGTATTCACCGAAGAATTTCCATCGTACCAAACACGTATGCATAACAAGCAGAGTAAAGTAATGAATACTCGATAAAGAGATGTGAGCTGAAATGGCGATTTGGTCAGAGAAAGTGCAACTCGGGGGTTAAGGCAGCTGCTGCGAAGCGGAAGACAGAAACGACTGATGTGGAGGTGTGAGGAGGTGCAGGCGTTGACGACGTACGAACGGGGTCGGGATGTACGAACATGCCACAAACTGAAGGTATTCCACGGAGGTAGGAACGTGTGGGGACGTGAAGGACGATGGTCAGATGTAGTGGAGGGGAATAGTAGTGAATGATCTTGAGGAGGAGCGAGAAAGAGGAAGTGACTGCGGGGGGAAGCGATTGTGAGATACCGCGGATATGTAAAGGGGAAGTAAAGGGGATGTAAAGCGATGTAAAGGGGAAGAGCAGGTGGGGGGTGAGGACACGGCAGGAGGGCTTGAGGGGTGAGAGGTGGTGACGCGAACCGGAGGTGGCGCAAGGGCGACCGCAGGGACGGCTTTGACGCCAAAGTGGCGGAACAGATATGGTGCAAGGCGATCCTGGTGGAAGGTGACGGGTCGATTGTTCAGGGACGGCGAGAGAGATCTGTGCAGAAGCGCCTCAAAGGTGGCTCGTTATTTTCTCGCCCTTTACGTTGCAGTGCCGTTATAAAGGAATACACGCGAATGCAAACAAATAGCATCTCGTCTCTGACAAGTACCGTCAGAGGACAAAGCTTGCCTGGTACATCGCTGCACCAGGCGGGGGTGCTCAAGCCTGTCTTCTCAGATTTGATTACTGATTCTAAAGTCTGTTGTGCTCTCTCCACGCTGCCTTTTGTTTCTTGACATAAATGCGAGTTGCAACTCACAGAAGACCCTTTGAGATCTTTGATACTGCATTTTCCAACATAAAATGTATTCCTAGATAATATGTTGGCCTGTAGAGTAAAATGCACGTTTTCTCTCCAATACATGTATTTATATATATTAGTATATCAATATTTAGAAACAACACTTTGCGAGTTGTCACATATTCGTTGTTTCATTCTGTGCTTAGTTGAAAATAGAAAAAAATGTTTTTAGGAATTTCAATACTATGTAAATTTTAAATTTTACTCTTTAATTACTACCATTCAGATTGTCAACAATAGATAATTTCAAATGATCGGTGGTATATCTTTCAGCAAAAAACACAGTGCTTGCTTCTGGGTACCTTTCAATTTAAAGATAGCAGAAGTATTCAGTGTTGCAAAACAGCTGCACATGCACAATAGTTCTTGGAACATACAAATAAGACCCTGCACTAAGATAAAGATATACAAGTCTTTTGTAGAGAGCATTGTTACCTACGAATCAGAAGTGTGGACAACAACACAGCAACTAAAGAAAAAATTAAGAGCAACCAAAATGGGTTATTGGCGACGTTGTTGTCAGCTCACGATTCAGGAGAGAACAAGGAATTAAGATGTTTTGCACGATTAAAAATAGGAGCTACAATTTTAGACGCTGTAGAGGCAAAACGCCTACGGTGGTATGGACACGTGCGTTGAATGGAAGAGGGAAGGTGGTAAAAAAATTATCGAATGGAACTCTGCTGAAAGGAGAAGACGGAGACTGAGGACATATTAAAAGAATGCAGTAACTAAAGCGATGGACGGAAGAAACCTGCAAGAAAGCAACTGGAAGATCGTAGCAAATGGAAGCTAGGATGTGAGAAGCGACTTCCAGTTGTAATAAATTCTCAAAATAAAAAAAAGTATCCAGTGTTATCCGTGTACTTAATAATCTCAATCGTCAATTTGAAAGAAAAATTAATTAATTCATCTATGGTGTATCTCCATACTGGTCTGGGGTTCTCTCCCCTGACCTTACTTCCCTTTCTTTGCACTGCCGAAATACACTTTGCTCCTCCCCAACGTCCTCGGGCTGCCCTGCCCAGGGATGGCTAAAAGACATCGATGTTTTCCACCAGAAAGATCGTTATATTAACATCGATATTTTGCTTCCAATGTTTTCTCCACATCTTGTTGAAAAAACATCAATGTTTTCTTAATTTTTGATTTTTTTAAATATTTTTTTAAATAAAGATATTTAAGCACAGCAAAATAAGGGGTTTAAGTTTTAGAGTAGCAGCAATCCACAGCAATATCGTTGTTTTGCGTCATCCTCTTTATCACGCTGCACATTTCGCCTGTGCAATCTGAGGAAGTTTGGGTGCTGCTCGTGTTATAAATGTATGTTATCGTCAGGCGTGTCATTGCCTGAATCGACAATGAAACACGAATTCTATAGCAAAACACGATGTTCTTTATTGTTAATTTTATTCTTTAAATTCGATGATAATTTTTACATACTAATAACATGCTGGAAACCAAACAATAAAATATATCTCTTTCCCGTACTGTAATTAAAAATGGATAGAAAAATAGCATGTTTATTAGTCTGTAATTAAAACATCGATGTTTTAAACGTTGATGTTTTCATCGACATCTAAAACCCTTTAGCGATGTATCAAAACATCCATACATCAATGTTTTGGTTAAATTTGCCATCATTAGGCCTGTCTCATAGCCTTCCACGTTTCCAAAATTATACAAGCAAATAGAAGAATAAACTGTACCATTTAATTAACAGAAAAACTACCCTCAAAACAGAATGTACACTAGTACTTCACAAAGCAATACTTCTCCCCCATTATAATTGCAAGCATGCTCAATATGGTTTAACACTTCTGATGCAAATATAAAAAAAAGAAAAATCTTCCAAAATAAAATCCTACGTACTACATCTATAAATTCTCCTTGGTTCATTAGAAACATTCAATTGCACTCAGAATTAAGAACAGAAACCATCCGTCAAATAATGTTCAAATTTACAAATTCCTTTTTCACGTATTTACATAATATGCCAGCAGCTGATTGTTACAACCTTGGTTCATCAGCAACAACATTCCGAATCAAAAATAGATTTCCAAATGACAATTATTTAATCCAATTTACTGATCCCCCATAAATCTTCCAAAAAAATAATCAATACAAGGAATAAACAAAAAATGTATTTGAAAAAAAAACTAACAAAAATTCGGAACCTGTTGGGCTTCCCTAATTTCTATTTATTAAAAGAATGACTGTAATTTATGAATGTTTGAAATGTATTATTGCTGTTAGTTATTTACTTTCGTATGTTTGTAATTTGAGTTGTTATCTCCATTAAAACAATCCCTGTAAAGCTGTTACACTTGCCTGAGGAAATAAAAAGAATAATAAAAACAACCTTCAGTAATATCATTGTTGCTATGGGCAGCTGTAAACGGATGTATTGTATTATACTCCCGGCAAACGTACAATAACTTTGATTCGCATGTACTCAAAATATAATAGTGGAATTGAAATTAATTTTAAAAAAATTAATACAGAAATTTATGGAATTAAAGAAATGTTCAATGCGTCATGATACATTTTCTCATCCTTTTCAAACTCATCGCAAAAATTGAGAATGAGCCCTTAAATTTTGTCATAGGTCAGGAAAGTGCGATAGGAATAATTTTTTAGTTAAACTCACATAAATTTCTCGCACTTTGGCTCGTATGATCGATCCGTAAGGAGCTGGCTTTACGATCATCGCGACCGGGGAATGCAAAATTGATTGGTAATAAATCGTTTCCTCAAAAAATAAATGTCATTAAATTCAGAAATAAAATCACCCAATCAATAAAATTAAATGTTGTAATAAATTTTGTATAAAATTATCATAGTTACTTAAAATCATATTAAAACATCTTTGATGTTTTATTTAATATCTGACATTTTAATTTTAATATTTTACATTCTACTAGAATAAGTTAATATCCAATAAAAAAGATAATTCATTAAAGCTTTTCTATTAAAACTAGTAATTGTGATTAAAGAGACAATGGTTTCGTAATTAATAATCATGAGATGTGATGGTCGCGATGGAATAATATTTAGAGGTAACTTATTTTGTATTAAAAGTAATTCATCATTTCAATTTCGCAGCAGCTTTTTAATATATTAAAGATAGGAATAGATTTCAACTGATTGTTTAATTGAACTTGAGCTATATTTAATTTAAAAAATTATGGAAGGTAGAAGTGATTTCCTCCTTTATTGTATCGAATTTGGTTTGTATTTTTCATTTTCCTTTCGAAGTCATCTGTGACCCGACAAACTAGTGAATGTGTTAGTTAGCAACTCCAGCACGGTCCTTCAAACCTTGTACATATGGTCTAAATTGACGTGCTTATTTTCTCTTTCATGTATCCAAACCATACATAATTGCGTTTCTCTGGAATCTACCGTACTTGGCAGAGAAACAGATTAGTTGGTGAAGTATAACTCTCGAAGCTTGTGCGCTCTAGCGCACAAAGCTCAAGAGGAAAGTGCGGCACTTCATGTTCCAAAATTCGGGCAGGCGTAACGAGATCTTTCGAGCGTGTCGGCGTTTGCGAGCCAATCAAATGACAAGAGCGACCATCGATGCTAATAGTTTAGCTGAGATGCAGTAGAATTAGCTCAAGGCAAGATACACGGGGTTCTCGGAAATGAGAGATGGCTTCATGTTTTATTTGGTGATCAGAGGCCAGGAAACTAAACAAATATAGAATTTAATCAAATTAATTTTAAATAATTATTGTTTAAGTTGGGAATTTTTGTCTACAAAATCCCATCACATTGGAAAATTGTCATGAGAGTGAACCACACATATCTAGGACTTACACTTTTGAACTCGTGGTATTTCTCATTACCTTGAAAATATTTGGAATGATAGCAAAAAACTATTGTAAGATTGCGAGCATGCAACCTATTATTATACGATGTTTATTATGTTATACGATGTCGTAATGGCGAATGAGACGAAACGTACGTGGTATTGGAAGAAATGAAAAACAGAAGAATAATTTTGAAACAGGAATAGCAAGGGCGAAAAAATCAAGGACGAGAGGTTCGACGACGAAGATAGGAGGCTATAATAACGAGATCGAAAGAAGCGGGTACTGACAAGAGCGGAAACGAAGACCCACCAAAAGAGTGGACACTTGGTACCACTGGGAACTAGGTCCCTGGTACCCACCAAAAGAGTGGACACTGGGTACCAGGGAAACACGTATAGCCGAGAGGTGGGGTTGCATGGGAACAAGCAGGAAGATTCAAGTTGATTTTCTTGACTGCGTATTTGGAATTTAACTTAAGAGGAATTATTATAGATAGTCAATTATTTATTTTTCTTTTCAGATTTATTAATATGATCTGTTACAGCCAACGTTTCGAGACCCTATTCCATCTCAATCTCAAGGCTAAAATAAATTTTAAACATGTAAATATATAAAGTTAAAAATATTTAAAAAATAAAATACCACATTAAATATATAAAAGATACGTGAAGAATTCTTGAAAATATTATTCAAGGCAGGGAATAGAGAACGTGCACATGAAATTGCACCAAGTACAGGCAAACACTTACCTCGCATAGTTTTCATATATTATTTCCATTTTTTAAAATTAATTTTAGCCTTTAGCATGAGACCTAATATGGTCTCGAAATGTTTGATGAAACAGATTCATATTAATAAATCTGAAAACAAAAAATTGACAGACTTTAATAATCCCTGAATCATCCTCCTAAGTTAAATTCCAAAAACACTGACAAGAAAATCAACTTGAATCTTTCTGATCCCATTCAACCCCGCTTCTCGGCTATACGTGTTTCTCTGGTACAAAGTGTCCACTCTTTGTGTCTCACAGTACAAAAATAAATAGACGGTCTATAATAACTCCTGGACCATTCTCCTAAGTTAAGCAGGGAGATTCGTGGCGGGAAGCGCAAGTAATCCTGCAAGAGTGCGGCCACCGCAGCGCGAGGGTGCCAGTCGTCCACCTGTCCGGCCGAGGCAGTGCCGTCGCCCGAGCTTTCCGGAAACGACAAGTCGCCGCCGCGCAGTCGGTAAAACCGCGCGCTCAATACGGCTGCCATTACCAGCGGACGAGGAAGCGAGCGGGGAAGTGAGCGGCGAGGCTGGCGGCACGCTTTGTGGGGCGCTGTTGACAATCCGGCGGTCACCCTCGCAAGCGCCATTACGGCACCGACCCGCCCCCTTCCCCCGCGGCCGTCTAGCCACCGCGCACAGCACCAGGAAGTCAGGCGCCTGGCAGGTTCCACTAGAGTCTACACGTCGAACCCGACGCTGGCGACTCTGCTGGCGCTAGTTCTAACTCTTCCTTTTCGCTCATCTCCGGCGCACCAGCTGAACCCCATTCCATTCCTTTATCCGGGGTCGGATGTCTAATGCGTCTGTGGTATGACTTGTTAGAATAACTTTCCCGCGCCTATTGCCTCACTAAGGTTTTACGTCATTTTGTTCTCTCTGTTCTCATTCTCCGTAAGTCAGAAGACTTGCTCTTTCAAATATTTATGTATGTTAGTCTTGATTTTACCTCTCCGTTTCTCCAATCGCAAATGAATTAAAGGTTGTCATTATGACATCTCATGCCATTTCTCATTCCACACTCATGCTAGTCTCCAGCACATTTCTTATTTGCCTGAAAACCTTTGACTCTTTTTATCTGAATATTTTATTATGCTGTCATTCTGGTGTGTTTCTGAATTTCTTCTCCTTGTACAATGCCTCCTAAATGCCAAAATGAGTACTAATAGCCGTCGCCTCATCCATCTTCCTGTTTCCTTCATGATATTCATTTTGGTACTCTTATCTTCTTCTAAGTATGTCTTTGTGCATTTCAATTTGATTTGCTAACATTCTAAGTACTCTTCCGATCGAAGCTAATTCTTACCGCAACTCTAGCTGCTCTTTCCGGCAACTATCCGTGATTCTTAATGCAGTTTCTCAATGTTTGAGATCGCATCAACAATATGTAAATTACTTCATCAATAACTCCGTCAACGCCTCGGTAAAGGGGTTTTTACCGATGATCCCGTCCCGTTCTTTGAACTTCCTTGATAATTGTTAATTTCAAAATTCTACAATAAATCGATAAGATAATTTGGGTTAAGCGTTTCATGTATGAAGGTATATGAATCCATCTCAGGTTTATGTATGTTATTGAGGTAAATGATGTGACGCCACACTTTCAATGTGAATAAGACGGAATACTACGTTTAAGTCTGAAATTCGAGTTAAATGTTTGCAATTACTGTAAGTATTTCACGCGTAACAAATCAATGAAATCGATGTTAAGTGAAGGTCTCTGTTCGTCAAACGTCCTAGTTGGCTGGCAGATTGACAGGTTCTGAGAGTTACACTAGTGATAACGTAAAGGTAAGGAAATAATGACCATACAGGGAACCTTTGACCGATTGACTGACTAAATTGGCTTTTATGAGACGTTTAGTAATTGCCTCTTAAGCGCATCGAAACCCGAGAGTGACTGAAATGATACGAATGTTGGAGAGAAAGTTTAAAATGTAAAAAGGATAAGTCCCCATTGCCATCGTCATTCCCTTCATCATTCCCATCGTCTTCCCCATCGTCTTCCCCATCGTCTTCCCCATCGTCTTCCCCATCGTCTTCCCCATCGTCTTCCCCATCGTCTTCCCCATCATCTTCCCCAACGTCATCGCATCTTCAGTGTCATCGCCACCGTCTGCATTATCGCCACCGTCAGCATCATCGCCACCGTCAGCATCATCGCCACCGTCAGCATCATCGCCACCGTCAGCATCATCGCCACCGTCAGCATCATCGCCACCGTCAGCATCATCGCCACCGTCAGCATCATCGCCACCGTCAGCATCATCGCCACCGTCAGCAATCGCCACCGTCAGCAATCGCCACCGTCAGCATCATCGCCACCGTCAGCAATCGCCACCGTCAGCAATCGCCACCGTCAGCATCATCGCCACCGTCAGCGTTATTGCTACCGTCAGCGTCATCGCCACCGTCAGCGTCATCGCTATCGCCTGCGTCATCGTCACCGTCAGCGTCATCGCCACTGTCAGCGTCCTCGCTACCTTCAGTGTCATGGCCACTGTCAATGTTATTTCTATCACTGTCGTTATCGTCATCAACATCGTTATCACCGTCATCGCTCTCACATCCGTCAACGCCACCGCAGCCCTCACCTCCAACTCCATCACCACAACCACGAAACCGCCGTCCGGTCAGTAATGGCGGGAAACGCAGCTCCGCCGGATCGCGCCGAAAGAAAATATGATTAATGTGGCCGCGGCGGCGGCTGCGGCGGCCGGGCCCAGGCGGAAAATAGCCGTCGTCCGCGCGCGCCTGTCGCGCCCTGCGACCGACGCGAGCGCCGCCCCCGTCGCGTTCCTCCGTTTGCCACCCGCGCCCCGAAAGTTGAGGGATTACTCGCACGCCACGGCAAAAAGTCTGCCTTCCAGGCGGAGCCGTTCTCAGGTGCCGCCACAGGACGGGCAACGGGCGGAATTGTGCCGCGAAGACAGAATGGTACACCCGTGACTGAAAACCCATCGCGTTTATTTGAACGGACTTTCTAAAATATCGGTACTGCACAGCTAAACTCGTATATGTTGATTTCTGTGTGAAACATTGATTTCGGGTTCGTCTCCCCAAAGTCCAATGAATAGTAGCTGTTATTCAATAAAATTTATCTAGATAGAATAGCAAAAGATTGGAAATGACGTGGGGGTAGTGATAAAAAGTCGTTTGAATCACTAATTTGACTACTTTCGGAAGTAGTATTTTTCAGTGTTGTTTTCCAGTTGATAACAAAAAAGCCGAATAAAATGTGTTTTTCATAAATAAGCTTTAATGTTAGGACACTTTAGTGAATCAATCAAAACAGAAGACCAAACATTAAATAGACCCATTTGAAAACAAACGACTATCTTTTAATTTTCACACTTTAACTATAATGGCAAATACTTGTTATTATGTGTCCCAAATATGTTAGGGTTACATCATCTGATTAACATTAACTCCCAACATTAAAGTAAACCCCTTTGCACATTGAACTTACGACACGGACTTCTAACTTCCAGTGCCCGTTTTGGCGACCAGCAGAGAATTAGTCTTTGCAAGCACGAGAGTGCCCTCCTTTTTAAAATGGAAGAAGCGAAAGCTTCCAAAAATTTCGCGTAAAACGTCTCGGGTAAGTGAATTTGTCGTTCTGAACGTCTGTCGCCGGTGCATTGTTCAGCAGGAGTTATTTTATTCGCTCCGAGAACTTTGCATTTTTTGGCACGCTGTGTAACGAGTTCTAATGCATTTCGTCCTATGGATATTTCCGTTTTCCGAGCCTCTGCCACTTTTATAATGGTGTTGACTTGGCGAAAAAGGCAGAAAAAGATAGTAATGTGCGCACGAGAGTCGGATCAAGAATCCAAACCACGCCCGTGGTTGGATGTACGATTATACTGTTTGTATGTGAAAGCAAACATGTGATCCAGAACGATAAGCGCGCATACAGAGTATATAGAAAGAAGAAAAAGGTCTATAGATTGGGAAGGCTTCTTTCACCTTTTCTCGTTTGCTCATCGAATGAGCCAGCTGGCGAGAGCGCAGTTCAATTGGAAACTGTACCTCAGGGACGTTCACTCCACGACGCACTACAGTAGCTGGGGTCGCTATTCCGCGCCCTACGTGTGTCAAAGGGTTTATCAAGTCTTTGAACAGAACTATTTTAAAAGTGCCCCAAAATTATAACACTGAAATAGAAAGTCAGCCAGCTCCTAAAAGACTTTTTCAAGAATCTTATCAAACTTTGCTGAGTAAGTATGCAACGAAAAAATTTGTGAAATGTGAAAAAAAACACAATTTTTTACAGGAGGAAATCATGTCCAGACAATTTTGTAATCCTACAGAAAGCGATGTCTAAATTTTCAAGAAAAAATATTTTTTTGGGTCGTTCAAATTGACTTTTTTTCTTCTCAAATTCTCTATTGGTCAACCTTTCTTGTTTACTCTCGACATTCCTCTATCAATGGGATATTAGAAAAGTGCAAAAGTTCATTTTTTTAAGAATTGTTTAACAACTTCAACAATGATGTTAGTATTAATTTTTGTTTCTTAAAGAAATATTCCCCCGTATTAGATATCTAAATCGCTTCATTTACAAGTTTCTCAAAATATTTTATAGTTTTTGCGAAATGTTCGCTTTTATCGTGTCAATTTTTAAACTTAGTTGACAGAATCTCCTACTCTTAAAGTATTGATTTTCCAGGAAAAAAGTACACCCCTCCGGAAAGCGTATACGAAGATTTGGAAATCAAAGTGCACGAGTTGACATCCCAGCCCGGGCAATACTTTTTCTTAGCACTTCTTCTCAGGGTAGATCGCAAGACACTGGCAAAAAGCCATTTTAAATTAAAATTTTGAATTTTCCAAAAATTGAATCTACAGCAAACCTTCTTAACATGAACTTGCTTAACACAAATTTCGGTCATGGTAAGGGACTACAGTAAATGAGACATTTGTAATACTCGGATAACACGAATTTATATAATTGGAACTCCGATTATTCCCGTCTCTTAGAATTCGTGTTAATGAGGGTTTACTATTCTAATTTTTTTTCTAGTGACTCGAACGTTGGAATCTATTAAATGACCTACAAAACTGTCTGCAACATGACTCGTTCAAGAAAAACGTTTATTCACGAAATAAATACATTTTTCTTAGAGCAGAATTCGTAGATTTTTTGTCGTGAATCCTCCTACCCGAAACAGCGCCTACTCTTTCTGGAATGAGTTTACATTCCGCAAAAATACATTTCTCCGAATCAAACCAGCGATCACATTTCTCAGATGAGAAACCAGAGCATGGAGGATTAGGTCGTTAGGGAGGTGAATCGATTTCTTGCGTCCTAACGTGCCGTAACAAGGGCGCTCCCTTGTTATGACGTTCTTGTTACAGCGCTCCCTATGCAACGCTGGGGCGGTGCGGAGCACATGCAGCGACCTGTGGGTGCTTGGGCGTGGGCGTGGGCGTGGGCGAGGGCGAGGGTGTGGGCGTGCCCTCGTCTGCGCCCGCACTCACGTCCGCGCCGCACCGCGCCGCGCCACACCGACTCGCTTCCAACGGAGCGTGCTCGCCCCAGGCACGTACTTGCTACTCTAGCACCTTCGTCAGCGGCGGCGGTCCCATTCACGCATTTCACACACCCAGCATTTAAATCACGATCCCCGACTGAGGAGAATGGGATAGGGTGACTGCTAATAAGTTGTTTAAGGGGAGGCTGTACCATGTATGTTCAATTGGCTGCCTCTGTTTAATTGGTTATTTTAATATATTTCTTCTAGAAAATGGTTAATAATAAAATTTTGAAATTTTGCACTCGAAATAGTGTGTCTGTTATCATTTTGACATTGTTTGGCGACGACTAATTTTTTTCTTTTTTCTATTTCTAACATTTTGTCAACTTTTTGAGAAAGCTTGAATGAGCTTTTTTTCATGAATGACTACTTTTATAAGTATGTTGCTTCCATGCAAACACCATAAAAAATGAATACTATGTAATTTATTCCATTGCGATTAATAGAATCTAAAAGAAGGTATATTAAACCCGATTTAAATACATTTGTGGAAAATGACAATTGAGTCTGTACTGGCTTTGCTGCACTAGAATATTCCTGAACAAAACTTCCTACATGGCGACAGACAAAAAATTAAATACGGAAAGTACCAGCGCGACCAAGTATGAACAATGTGTTAAAACAACCCAAAATAAGCATCACGCCAAAATATGAAAAAGACACCATACTTGTTTGCAGCGTCAAAAATGAGGAGTATTTCACAATATAAAAACTTATATTAATGCTAAAACTGTGACACTGTATTTTTTTTACGGAAGTTTGCTTTATTGTATTAATGCGATATAATTATAGAACTCCACAAAACTTAGAAGACAGTCAACGTATTTTATACAATTCTTTAGATTTCTTTTACATTTCTTAATTGTCTTGGTTTGATAGTGAGTAAAGTAGACCGGGGAATTGAAGTTGAGGTCAAGGTAAAGCAGAGCCAGGCGGGGTATGGCGGAACAAGGCAGAGCGAGGCGGAGGAAGATGGGACAAGATGGGACAAGGCGAGACAAGGCGTGGCATGGTGGGGCAAGGCTTGTCAAGGCGGGACAAGGCTGGACAAAGCTGGTGAAGGCGGGACAAGGCTGGTCAAGGTGGGTCGAGGCGGGGCAAAGCAAAACAAGGCAGGGCAAGGCTCGGCAAGGCTCTGCAAGGACCGGCAAGGCTGGGCAAGGCTAGGCAAGGCCGATTGGTATGTAATGCTCTAGAATAGATAGAAGTGTGTGAACAGGGGGGAGCAGATTGAAATATTGTCTAATAGATTGTGGTAAATCAATACGAAAACAAAGCGGGGCACTTGAGTTTGATATTAATAGATTCAAACATATACTAAATAAGTATAATTTAATTCACGTTTCTATCATTAGAATGACGCTGCTTGTATCATTGAGACTGATCGCAATATCTATATGAAACGCTCTCTTCCAAATTTTTCAATCGCGATTGCTCTTTCAGAACCATGATCAAGAAAACCATTAAGTGGTCGCAAGCTGCGGAGCAAGTAAGTAGCCAAACGATTAATCACTTAGCTGTACGTCAACACTTTCCCCCGCAGTCCACACTTTCTACGGTCAATCTGGAATGTAAGCGGTTGAACTTCTTTTGAGTTAAGTCACTTAACCGAAGGTCTGAAGTTAAAGTATTGTGCCGCCTCTGTCGGCTTCAAACAGTTATGAATCCTGATACGTCAGTACAAACACTAATTCACGATGTTTTACCTAAAATACATTACCATCTACAAAGAACTTTATATCACAAACATTTTAATGCAGTATTCAGCGTGTCAATAGCCCTCTGATTCACGCGCCTCTGCATATTTAGGCGCCCTCGCATTCGGTTTGGTCCATCCTCCCCTCCGTAACGAAGTACGTTGGCGGCAGCGCGGAACGGTGCTCGCCACGTCCTCGCTCCCCGCGGCCCGCGGGCGGGCGGGCGAAACTGAGCCGTCGCCCGCGCTGCGCCTCGCCCATTTAGCCACACGCCGGCGGGAGATACACAAATCCACGCGGGGACTAATGCAGCGATCTAATGGACGGATTCATTGCGCCGCAGAGCCACCCGCAGCGAACGGAGTCCCGCCGCTGCGCTGCACCCACTGCCGCTGCCACAGACACCCACGCCTAAACTCGCCCCAAACTCACGTCCACACCCACATTCACACCCACGTCCATACGCACGTCCATACGCACGTCCACACCCACGTCCACACCCACGTCCACACCCACGTCCACACCCACGTCCACACCCACGTCCACACCCACGTCCACACCCACACCCACGTCCACACCCACGTCCACACCCACGTCCAAACCCACGTCCACACCCACGTCCACACCCACGTCCACACCCACGTCCACGCCCACGTCCACACCCACGTCCACACACACGTCCACACCCACGTCCACACCCACGTCCACACCCACGTCCACACCCACGTCCACACCCACGTCCACACCCACGTCCACACCCACGTCCACACCCACGTCCACGCCCACGTCCACACCCACGTCCACACACACGTCCACGCCCACGTTCACGCCCACGTTCACGCCCACGTCCACACCCACGTCCACACCCACACCCACGTCCACACCCACGTCCACGCCCACGCCCACGTCCACGCCCACGCCCACGTCCACGTCCACACCCACGTCCACGTCCACGTCACACGCCCACGTACCCACACCCACGTCCCACGTCCACGCCACGTCCACCCACACCCACCATACCCACACCACGTCCCACCATGTCTACATTCACACCACCACACACTATACCAACTTCCACACCCACATCCACGTCCGCACCCACACCCATGTCCACATTCACGTCCATACCCACGTCTACACTCACGTCCACAGCCACGTCCACACACCAGCCCAAACCAAACAGAAGTCCATACCCACGTCCAAACACAAGCTCAAACCCACGCCCGAACCCACTTTCACACCTATTCCGAAGCTCATACACCCACGCCCAAACTCATCCCCACATCCACGCACAAACCCACACTCCCCATGTTCACACCTCACATTGCCACCCCACTCGGCAAAGACCTCGCCTCACACGCGTCTATCCACATCGCAATTTACCCAGGCGCTCATGTTGAAGACCAAACCCACGCCCATGCCCCACCTCCACCCACGCTCACGCGCCCGCCCAAGTTCCCGCCCACAGCCACGCTGATAATCACGCCGACGTCCATGCCAGCGCTGACTACTGTACCCATGTAGCCCTCCACTTGGCATAAACCTCGTTTGAAACTCGGCTGTCCACGTCGCCAACCATGCCGATACTCAACCTCCCCCCCCCCCCCCCCGCCAGCAGCCGCTGCTGCGTCCGAGTCTACGCCTCCTTCCTCCGCCCGCGCCAGCTCTCACTCCGGCGCCCACTTCACCCCGCTCCCGCCAACGCACAGCCCACGACACCTCACGCGCCGACTCTCGTCTTGCCACCCACCTCGCAGGACATACCGCTTTATTACCTCCACCCTCGGCGTCCCTAACATCTCCGCAGCCTCCGCTCCCAAAGCTTCTCCCCACTACCATCACCACTCCACCTCTGCTATCTCCGAGGTTCATCACTCTATTGCTATTCCACGGTTGCTCCTAGTCACAAGTCCTGCGGTCACGCCTCCCCCGCCTTCCTAACTTCTCCCTCTTTATCCAGACTATTGCAGTATCACCTTGGTGGCCCTGCGTGGGAGGAGGACGCGGAAAACTCGCATACCTGAGAGCTGAATAGTCTGGCGCCACGGCGTTGGCGTACGGATATTTTTAGACCAGGTGGACGCCGGCGTTGCTTGGACTGTCACGTGGTAGTATGCAAACCTCCCTCCCACGCTCAAGGGCGGTCTCGAGACGGCAAGACGGCAGGTATAAAAAGGAGCCGACTTGCTGACGCCGGCGGATTTTGTATTTGGAAACTTCGCGCTTTGCGAAGGCTGGAGCGTGTTCGTGCGTGGCACGGGTGACAAAAGTAACAGGAGTGGCGCGGTAGGAGCGTGCACTCGAGGCAGGACCTCACTAGAAAATGTGGTGTATCCACAGACCGAAATACCGGAAAGTGTGTATTTACGGAGCAGTTAATGTGATTTTGTACATTTTTTTGTGAATAAAAATAATACTTTTAAATGCCAATGTGCTTTTATCCATGACGCCACTTTATGATACCTTGCTCATGTCTGTTGTGCCTGTGTCTCACTTGACACTCCCGACATATGCGCTCAAAATGCTATTCTTGCCATTCCCACCACATCCACTCCATTCTAACTGTTGCCTTCCCCTTACTTAGCGAGCACAATCTCTGTGCTCCCGCAGTACATCACATGCAACCCGTCAACTGCCCCCATCCCCCGGCGTGCCGGCAGAACTGCATTCGGTTATCTCCACTATTTACGCTTCCTGGAAACTATGAGCTGGTTCCAATCTGTAAATTCTAGTTATCTTCTCTATTTGAAATCTCCTTCCCATTAACTTCCCCATTATCTGTCTCGGTTTTAGTACTCATTAGTCCTTCATACGCATCTTTGTTATTTTAGTACTAAAGTTTTGACTGTACAATCCATTTTCTCCTACATTTCTCCTACTTCATTTCACAAAGGGTCCTAATTGTATTCCTCACCGTTTAGTTTTCAATTTTACGTTCTCGTTTACGTAAATTACGAGTATTGTACATAGTATAGAGAGAGAGTTACGATATGCTGCGGTAAAAAGTGGCGGTTTTTCGACAGAAAAAATGTTTTTGGCACGCTGCGCTCGAAACGCGGATTTGCGGGCTCGTTTTCCGTGTGCAAAACAGCAATTTTTCACGGTGTTCGGAACATCTGTAACGATTCGAAATTCTACCGTCTTGACGACTTAGATCCTCTGAGACGTAGTGCAGACAGAATGAACGTTTTGTGGCTCCTTAATAACGAACTACTAGCATACGTAACAAGGGCGCGAAATAGGTAATTCACGCACGAGTCGAGTTTGACAGAGACAAGTGGGCCCGTGCTGCGAATGCTATTTTTGTACACAACGTGAGCGAAACGCAATACGTCAAGGAAAGGCATATAAATAAAACATCAAATAACTACTTGTACAAAAGTAAATGGATTTCAGTGTCGTAACACTATTGTTCGTAAATAATAAACAAGTCGTCAACAAGACGTCGTCAAGACGAAAAACAATTGTAAATCGTTGCAGATGTTACGCACACGTTTCGCAATGTTTCGCACACTGTAAAAAAAACACTTGTTTCGCACACGGAAACCTAGCACAAGAAACCGCGTTTCGCGCGCGGCGTGTTAAAAAAGCTGCTTTTTTAATGTCCGTCCATGGAAAACACTAGTTCCTAAACTATTCATAGAACGTTTCCCAAATAAATTTTACCAGACCGTTCTGGCGCGATTTGAAGCCCTGATGCGAGAAAGAATATGCTGCTGTAGCATCACTATTTTTCACACTGTCGCTACTTTTCATGCACTCGCCCATCAATACAACGACAATACACATAAATTGGATTGCTTTCCTCTCTTCCCACTGTTTTCTACTCATTTTCCCCGTTTATTCATCTCCTCCCAAAAGAGACCTCTCACCCGCCACCCTCGGCTAATAATTTCCCCTTGAAATTCTCACCATTTCTTGCTCGTTTCCTTGCTTCCACTCTCGCGCCATATATCCTCGCAATTGCCAGTCCCACTCCGCCCCCGCAGTCCACTGCACCAACTCTGTTTAGGACCTCTGCCGCCGCCCTAACGCTGTTTCAACGCGTTGCGGGCCGGTCTTTATTCGTTTACCGATGGCCACGGATTTACGCTAAGTGAATTATTGCGCCGCTCCCATTACGCAGACGCTGTGCCGCGTGTCATCTCTGGAGGCAGAGCCCGCCGCACGTTGCTTGACCGTGAAAATACATGACAGGTCCTCTCAAGAGGGTTGCAATGTCACTGTTCGCGCTCCGGGGATGAATCGTCGTCAACACGCAAGGGGGGTTAAGCTCTATAGAGAATTATCGCCCGTGACTGCGTTGTGCAGCCGAATCTGCAGAAGCAACGGGGGGAGTTCGCTCCGGAGTTGAATGTAATGCCAGGAGTTCCTGCTACTCAACTATCTCCGATATGCATATGTCATTGTCCTGCAGCAGTGTGACTGCTTGCTACGTAATGTCTTCTCATACTTGCCTAAATGGTTCTACACTTACTGTATGTAGCGTGAATAATGGACAGTATAGACTCGGAGGTGGATAATTTGCCTGACGTCTGTGTTCACTGAAATGCAATGCAAAGTTTTTGTGTATTTCATAGCGTTTACTAGAATCCAATGGATCTCAATATTCTACTTCGTGGAGAAGTAAAAGAATATGCGGGATTAATTTATTCAAAGCACTTCTCCTCGAAATTATTTCCTTAACATTCACGAGAAAAATATGATACTTCAAAATGTTGTTTATGGACTTCTTGTGATAGGAACAATGATTGCAGGAAATGAAAATATATATCATTAGACTCAACACGACAATCGAAGTAGAAAATTACAAGAAAATCATGTGTACTGTAATTTTGAAGAGCGGGGGTGTTAGTACCAAGACTATGCTCTAAAAATCATCAAATAATCGTTCTGTGACTATTGGAATCTAGGTTTAGAACAACGAAGGAATAAATCCAAATATCTTAGATAAACAACGCAAAATCAATGTTTCAAAGGTAACAATCACACTTAATCATATGATTACGATGATTGCCACATTGTCCCCGAAAGTAGACAAGTGACTTGTCTGTTAAGCCCTCTCCTTCCCGGGGCAGCTGATCATACTGATAGTTTTTCATTGGCTTCCAGTGGATGGTAGGGTGATCATGGGGGTGTATAATGGCAGACGAATACTTATGGATGGGAAGATGGTTGAGAAAACGTATCGGCTTCTAGAAGGCGGAGAGCTGGAACAGCTTGCCTCAGGCCCTGACTTAATAGGGGGCCTTGGTTTGTTCATTAAAAACATAAATATATTTACTCTCAATTTAAAACAACAGATAAAAGATGTGTTACACGGAGAGATCATTTCTGTTTATGTATTGGAAGGGAGTAATATTTGTTTGATAAAAGAGGACCCCGTGGATCTGCTGCCCCAGGTATCTGCGACGGTATGAAAAGCCAATCGCATGGTGTAAATCCTTGTACATGACACTCGAAGTCGAAACCTTCAGTTTCGCGTATTTCAACGCTGCTCCAAGGTCCTGGGCCACAAAGGAAGACCAATGTCGTTTCAGGTCGTTAAGTTCACATCCTGAAGGTCTAATATTCAGTAGTCCCAATGCAGTAGGAGATCTAATAGGTATATCAAGTCCTATTCCAAGTTTCAGAAAATGATCGTCTCCAATCATGGCCCCATGGGGAAATAGTAAAAACAGCAATATAGGGTAGAGGGAGATAATGAACTTATCACTCAGTTGTTGTCAGCACATATACGAGTCCAACATTCAGTTACAAAGTCCTGCTAAATTAATCAAAGGCCAGAGGAGTGAATGATAGCAAATTCCCAAAATTGTAAACATTTTAGAGATATCGTCGTAAACCTGCAGTCTTTGATTGACAGATTAAAATCCGAGGCTTCACCAATACGCGAAAGTAAAGACTGGCCATTTCAACACCTTTTTCTCAAAAAATTTCTGCAAATTCTGCATCGAAAATTTCCATAGAGGACGAGGTTTAACTCTTCATTAATATTCTAGAAGTAATATTTCGAACCTACCATTAGAAAACCAAAAAATTGAGAAAACTTAAAAAAAATGATTTTAGGCGGCGGTAGATGGCAGCTGACCAGGGGATGGGGCAAGACCGTAAAGTTAGCTCACACTAAGGAAATTAGACCACTTTACTAAAAGAAAATGTGTGCCATTTGTAGCACCACTAGTTTCTTATTATTTGTGATTTCACTTCAGACATAATAATCTAGTAGGAAAATGATAACGTGAAAGATATTGTGATGTGTGTTTCGGTTAGAAGAAAGTAAATTGGACGTTCATGTTTACTGAACAAAATGTTATTAGACGTTTTGACAGTTATACCCAGTTTTATTACTGTGTTTTGGTGGATCTCCTGTCATTAGACTTAAAAATTAGACCTGCAATTAGACCTAATGCTGTTAGATCTAACGAGCTCTAAACCAATCATCACAAACGGAATATAAAGTTTATTGATACATCAAACTGATGTAATCTATTCGCTTAAAACATAACCTGATATGGAGTCCCTTCGCCGCACTACCTGTAACACGAGTAAAGCCGTGCAGTCCCGGGGGTTAAGGAGAATGCCGAAACTCAGCGAACAAACCAATCAGCGTCCTGTCCTCCCACCGGCTACGATGCCGTCCAGTTTCATGCTGAGTGGCGCTCGGGAACGCGCGAGGTCTGAAAGCAAATTGCGCCGCCACCGCTGCCTCCCCCCTCGCCGCTCGAAGGGCGAAGCGGGTTTATTTCGACGCGACAGCACGTGAATTCCGCGACCTTACGAGCGCACTCGAGTGATTCCCTGAACGTTCGCTCCAAACGCGGCGCGCCGCCGATACGACACGAATCGGCGACGCAAGCTTTGACTGGGACGGGGGCGGCGCGGTGGCGGGGCGGGGGGCATTCCGGGGCGGTGGCGAGGCGGGGCGCGGCGGGGGCGTGAGCGGGGCGGGGCAGGAGCGAGGCGGGAAGAGGACGGGGCGGGGCAGGAGCGGGGCAGGGAGAGGGCGGGGTGGGGGGGGCGAGGCTGGGAGAGGGTGGGGCGGGGCGGCGGCGGGGAGAGGGCGGGGAGGGGCGGGCGGGGCGCGGGGCGGAGGCGGGGCGGGGCGGGGGCGGGGTGGAGACGGGAGCGGAGCGGGACGGAGGCGGGGCGAGGTCGGAGCGGGGCGGGGCGGGGCGGAGCCGGGGAGGGGTGGGGGCGGGGAGGGGTGGGGGCGGGGAAAGCCGGAAGCGAGCCGAGCGTTGTTGGCGGTTGCCCCAACGCCACGCGCTAGACGCCGCGGTGCACAATACTCTCCGGGGACAGCGGGCAGGAGGTAAGCGGGCGCGGTCACTCGAAGGGAACGCGAGGCTGGGCGAGCTGGAAGGGCGAGGCTGCCGATGAAGGGCGATGAGGAAGAGCTGGCAAGAGGAAGGTGGGGGAGGGGAACTGGATTAAGCGAAGCTGTCGCACGGGTCGGTACAAAGGTGGGTTGATTGGAATATCATCCCTAGGGCTGAAACTCTTGAGTAACAAATAGAGCCCCGTTAATGCTTAAGTCTTAACGAGACATTTTTAAGATCCAACAGTAATCTTCATATGAAAGTACAGGGCACTGCAAGACTTCCACAGTAGTAATCCAATCAATTGCAATAGTATCGCTCCGGGTAAAATCATCTGTTGGTGGTTTGAGTTTCGTCTGCTTGTTCACGAGATAGCGACATTCAAGGCTGCAAGAAACTGCTAGTCATTTTTAATTACCAGCGCTAATTCACATATGCTACTACATAAACTCATACTATCACTGCGCAACGGGGTACAGTCAAAGAGTGTGCCTTCTAGAGCAATGTCGAAAAAAGGAAAGAAAGCGAAAACTTTTGTCACATCGCTAAATTAATATTATTATTTTATAAGTTGATCTTATTGTGAGAATCCTAGCAAATTCTATCTCCCCACCGATGTACTATTTTATGTTGTCTTGCATTTTTGTCATTCAAGTAGTAATGAATGAACTGATTTAACCATACCCACGAAGGGAATTTCTTCAACCCCAATTATGGGATGTAATACATCAGAATATTTTCTGTAAAATATCGAAGTATCATGATTCTATTTACTAACCCATTAGTCTTCTTCGCACCCATTGCATCATTATTTTTGTTTCGCGTTACCTATTTAAAAAGAAGGTACAATTGAGCTGGAATTCTTAAGGTGGTTCGATACAGAAACTAGAATTTTTATCACAAAATATAAGTTACACTAATAGGTTTTAAAAAATAGCCATTAACACAACAACGCCTTCCAAATAAGTTTCATACAACGAATGATATCAAAAACTACACATATTTTAATGAGATTTTTTATGAACAATATTTGGAAAAATACTAATATTTATGTTGTCATCTCATTAACATTGTAGACTGTATTAGGTAAGTTTATTTCAAAATAGTCTTTGCAGAACTGGATTTACACAAATTATAACTTTTTCCTCTAGAAAAATAAATTAAGTTTCATAAATTTCAATTCTTAAATATGTTTCCCACTGCTGCTCACGAATATGAGTGCATTCTAAAATTGTTGAACCGTTAATGGTGATAATTAACCAGTTAAGATCTATCAAAAACCTCGATAAAACTATTAAAACACCTTCCTGTGCACTTGGCGTTATTATACATCACTCCGCCAACGGCACCAGCTGTAAGTTCTACGAAAGGAGTTCAAAAGTAGGTGTGGTGGTTGCACGCTGAACGAAGTACGCCAGTCGACTCTTTCACGTGCGAGCCACTTTGATTGCTATGGGTGCCAGAACTCGTTTTTTCTTCTTTTTTTTTCCTTTTACCAAAGGTCACGCGTCACGGCTATAGCTTTGAAGTGCTCTGCCTTTCCTGTCTGTGCGGCGACGCCTCATCCCTGCGATTTCTGTGAGCCAACAGCAGGAGCTTAGACGACACATCCTAGCCCAACCGTCCACACGTCGATCCGACGTAATGTCAAACCGCCCTCCTGCCGACCACCCTCACGCTGTCTCGCTGTGACGACATCCCACCCCACGGCACCTCGTCACATCCGTGACCTGTCGCCGATGATCCACCGCCCAACCCTCAACCTCCTCCAACACCATCAACCCCCTCCGATCTGGAGGAGAATTCTAGCGGCGGTTGCTCTGATCGGTAGTTTTCCGTGGTTTCTCCGATCAACACCAGGCGAATGACGGAGCAGTACCCTACCAAATGGGCCACGGACCGCGCGCGATCTGTCCTTCCTCTTCCTTGTCCTATCCTCTCCCCTTACACACACACTTACACTAACATGCACTACACTGCCACATATTCCGGGAGACCAGTCGGGAGCTTAGAGCTTGTCCCGGCTGGGGCGGTGCCCCGCTGGTGGGAGAGTCCTGGTCAGGGAAAAACTCCACTAGCCGACGGTAGGTCAGCGCCGGATCTCGCCATCCAGCGGGGAAGATCACCGCCATCAACCGCGAAAAAGCATGCACTACACTAACGGGACTAATGATCAAAGCAGTTGACGCATCCGGAAACACGAAAAAATCAATCAATCAATCATCTCCATCCGACACCATCAACTCCCTCCAAAACCCTCAATCCCCTCCAAGACCCTCAATCCCCTCCAAGACCCTCAATCCCCTCCAAGACCCTCAATCCCTTCCAAGACCCTCAATCCCCTCCAAGACCCTCAATCCCCTCCAAGACCCTCAATCCCCTCCAAGACCCTCAACCGCCAAGTCCACGCGCCTATTTAATATTCCTATTAAAATATTGTAAATTGTATTCTTTAAAGGCTTCAATGATATCACGATAAACTCCCTTCAGCAAAATAACCGAAGAAGATTCGAATTTGTCATTTTGAATACTCATTTTTGAAATCTCACAGGTTTTAATTATAATGTGACCTACACCTATAGATTACTGGTCATCGGCATTAACCTCCAGATCTCGTCAGTAAGCTCTGTGTACCGGCTGTAATATTCTAGCTTTCGTCTTGACATTTCTGAAATTTTTCTACAAAACCACGCACCCTACTCATATTTCGAAAAGAAATTGTACATGAAATGTTTTAAAGATCTAATATTGAGAAATATATTGCATTCGAAAAACCAGCGTTTTTAATACCTTGAGCCCTTTCCAGCTTGGGCTCTTTCCAGCTTCAGGGGATGCCGATTTCGGCTATCCACGACGGGTACCAACTACGTCACTCATGGGGACACATACACTAGACACACATGCGGGCTCCTCGGTCTGGGGTCAGAAGACTCACAAGGCCTTCCGCGACAACACACATACATGAAAGACAAGGAACAAACAACCATGTCCTCGGCGGGACTCAAACTCGCGACCCTTTGAACCGAGGCGCTGAGTCGACAGAAGTTTTAGCCACCTCGGCCATAGAGGTCGGCCACCGTTTGCAATACCATTAATACCTTACAATTTTTATTACCGTTCTCCCCGCCAACCTTCCATACCAAATCATTGTGTAGACTCTATACAATGAGTTCCTCTACACAGTAGAGGAATGAAGCCACTCAGTCACACATGTGAAGCATCCTGGGAATGCGATTTCGCTTTGCGACGCGTAGCGCAATCGGAGCTTCATTTAGCCTCGCATGCGGCTTAGCTGTAGTAACAAGAGCGTGCTTGTTAAACGAACTGAGTTTCTGCGAATAGGGAGCGAGCGCGTTTGCGCTCGAAGCAAAAGTCCTCCATAACAAGTTCAGCATGTAAGATTTGTCACGCCTGAGTAAGTTTGGTAAATTGTGTGATTTGCATTATTTCGCTTACATAGTGCCTCTACACTTTCTGCTAAACACGCAAACATGTCACGTGTCGTAGTGCAACTGCATTCCCGATACAGCCTACACCAATTCAGTCTACATTAGGTTTTCAAAGTTGAACCATATTTTTTACTAGTTTGTCGCAAAAGCTAGTTATTTTACCCACTACGACGACACATGAATGACGACACTATTTCAATCAATTACTCTAAAAATATTCAGAAAGATATTATCTAGATGGAAAGTATCTGTTTGTAGAAACAGAAGTGTAACAAATGTGTCGATGTGGGAAGTGCGTTTTGTGAGAGACCTGAAATCAATACATGGAGCGAACACCATCTCTTCAGTCCTCACATTCGCTCCTGCAGTCTGCGTATTTTGGCTTCATTATTTTGCAAATTATTAACGATTTTCCAGGAAAGTTCGGAATGAGATATGACAATATTCATATCATGTAAACTCACCATTCCAGATATTCCAGACATTTCCATGAATTCGTTTCATTCATTCGTCCATTCATTAAATGAGCAAGAAGAGATGCTGCCTGACTTATATAGTCGCAAGTAGTTATGAAATTAAAAAGTTGAGATGGTAATATAATTCTGGAAATTACTGCATAATCTTGTTCAGTAATCGAGTAACCTGCTGCGTTCGAATGTCTCTCACGGTTAAACCCCTAGATAAATGAGGTCTCGTTCGATGCTCGACACCTGGTGGGGAACTGGTCATTTTTTGCTCATCCTTCTAGAAATTTTTAAAAAATTTCACGTGACAAAAACTGGTTTTTGTATTTTAAACTTGTAAAAAGCATTTTGGATTGCTTATGGCAGCTGCAATTGCACATTAGATCCCTCACACCGAGACAAATCGATCGCCACATATATTAACCGGTTTTCTCTAGGATATGATGGAAGATTTCCCGAAAAACAAGTGTTTTTCATAGTTCCAATGCACTTACGAGTACATTGGTGAAACACATTGAACCACTAGACTCTTTGCGGAATTTATATGAATATCTATGACTTCATATATCAGATTGACGCTAATTAAACCAAGTTTGTAATGAGCTATCAAAAAAACTGGGGGTGGGGGTTAAGCATATAAAACGCAATTGAAAGCCACCTCCAGAGATGGTTAGATTTCTCTCGAGGATCCAGATTGTATTGGCTCTATTTTTAACGGGATCTATTCAAAATATTATGGAAGAATTGTATAAAAAACATTTTATGAAACTTACAGATACAAAATATGTGGATTACTACACTGCCTTTACAGCTTAACCTTATAACATGATTTATAATATTGACGTCAGTTTTTCTTTATAATGACAATATTTAAATCTACTAATATATTGAAACATGAATTTTAAATACAGAACGTCTATCGATACTTTTTAGGTAACTCACTCTTTTCGAGGGTAAATGAGTCAGACAGCTTTGTTGTTTTAAAATTCTCTGTAATATGAATTGCGTAGCTTAAATAAATATTGTCAACATGAAAGTACACCGCCGGAGACCTCAGGCTAAGCTCGTATTTGGCTTTACACTCCGAACAAAACTTCTTCGATTTAGACGTCTCTTCGTGTGAGGTAGTTAAATAATAAAAATAAAGGAAATGAGAAATTAATACCAACGTGTACAGATTGGCTAAGCAGCGTTCACCAGATTGAATATAGATATTTTCATGAAAATACTCTTTTGTGTTACTTATAAATATTAGAGAAAATTTAAGTTGGTTCTTTATTTTAAAAAACTACTCTGAATTGTACCGTGAATACATGCGTACACGAAATGTAGTATTCAATTGTGGTTAATATGGATCTTTTCTATTTATTCATAATGGTACTCCGCATATGTCACTATATATATATATATATATATATATATATATATATATATATATATAGTGACATACCAATATGTGGGACCTTGTGTTGCGTCACATTTATTGTAAACAGGGTGAATTGTAAGGATAGACATTTGTAAATATGGCGGTATAGCAACGCTAGACGAGCTGTCAAGGTCAACAAACTGCATTGCTTTGAACCACGGGACGCGGCTAGTTGATAAAGTAAACTGTTTGGCGACTGGCCGAGAAAGCAATAACAGTCTGGGGCACGGATAGTTGAATTTGTAAGTAATTGAGGGATTGGCTAGGCATTGAATTTTTTCTGACAAGAAACAGTAGCAAGACGGACCGAGTTTTGAAGGGCTGAATGAGTGGAATATGGAGGCATTCCGACTTATGCCGTGGTGCTGTGCGGATCGTGTATAGACAATTGATGTTGGGAATTTGGGAATTGTGAACATTTACTTTGGAGCGTATGATTGTCGGACTTAGAATATTGATGGGAGGTGCGGAAATTGGAACTTGGAAATATTTCGAGTGCAGCAGCTAGAATTGTGAACTTAGGTGAATTTGTCGGCAACAGGACTGGGAATATTTGATGCAGATAATAGTTTGCTGAACTTTAACATTTTAAGTATACGCATAGAAAGAACTGGGAACTTTTAAAAGGAAAATTAATTAAGTCTTATCAACTTATGAGGTGGTGAGGATCAATGACTTGAATACACTTGTTCCAAAACGGAAGAAAAGAAGATGGTATTTGGACGTGGAACCATCGACACCGGGGAAGATTGAAAATAGTCCTACGCGGCGACATCGGTCGAAAACGCGCGAAGACGGGTACTGCAATATAAGGTTTGAGACTGGTCATGACCGAAAGTTTCGTATTGTTACCAATGAAAATTGAATAAACTTACAAGTTTCTGTGAATAGAAAAGATGATTTTCATTTAGCCAATTCCAGCAAATGAGTAGCTAGAAATGTATATTTGCTTTTCAGATTCTTCGGCCATTCTATACAGATGGCTGATGGAATAATCGGCTATTAGCAGTCAATACCGATTATTTCTTATAAGACCCATCGACCCAGTTAGCCGGATATTAATTTAATGGAAATAGCAGTTGAAGTGTAATTTTAATAATTGAATTAACGTAATCTTTTCGTGGCGCCCATATTCTTTTATAAATTTGGAACGGGTTACGTTGAATTAATATTAGACGGGTAGAGGAAATATTAAATTTAAAAAACAAATCAGACAGTTTGCTTCAATTATATATATATATATATATATATATATATATATATATATATATATATATATATATATATATATACAAGTAAATAAACTGAATTTTATATGTTAATTTATTTGTATCTTTGTAACTTTAATATTTTTCAGTGTCTATAATTCATCCATTTTAAGATCAGTTTTTTGTGTATTATAATACTCGCACTCACATTCGCCGGAAAAGGCGAATTTTTTTACACGATGATGGGGCTACAATGTGCTCCGAAATATTGTATACATATTAAAGAAGATGTGCGAATGTGGATAATTTTGGTTTACAAATAATTTTTCCAAATGATCTGCATAAGAACTGAGGGTTATTATGAATAGTACTCTACTGACTCATTGCTAAACCGTTCAGTGTTTCTAATAATATATATCTAATTTCCTCATATGTTGTAACTAAAGCGTCCATGTTTTCTTTTGTCGATTAGATTATTATTATTATTATTATTATTATTATTATTATTATTATTATTATTATTCCCAAAGTTCTTTCCCGAACATTTTGAATAATTTGTATAAAATATAAATTTGTTAGAATTTAATCATTACGTTTTACTTACAGTGTGATTACTAGGGAACGGATTTCCATGTAATTACATGTTTTTACAGGAACTAGATACCCGCATTCAATTAAATTTTCCAAAGTTAACAAGACATTGTGAATGAATTAGAACTATTTTTATTTTACATATTTTTGTATAATTACATATTTTTAAATATTTTACCTACAAGGTACATTTCTTATATATTTCGCTTCATTTCGATATATTTATACGTCAAAATGAAACATTTCAGATAGGCGTTTGCAATATTTGTTACGGAATCATCTTTCTTAGAAATCAAATGTAATGCTGTTGCTCTTCTATTACCACCTACGCCATGAATTGTCAAACTTACCCCTCCCCTCTTCGCTTACTGCGTACTTACGAGTCAAGAATGAGCGGATTTTTTTGAACAAAAGTAATTTCAACCACGTGCTTGCTCATGTTTCAAACAGCAAATTCGTTACTCGATCCAAAAACTAACAAATATTTTTTTACATAAAATTGTCTTACCACGTTGTTCAGTTTGGAGGGTGGAATATATACCCTTTAATCATCTTCCCTGGAATATGATCGTTGTACGGTACTACTATTCCCTTGTACACCGGCTCCTCGCAAACATTGTAATATATACTATGAACGTACTTTATATTTCGAATAAAATTCTTATAAGTGGTAAGTCTAGTGTACAATTACTTCAGTAGAGATAGAACCTACTTTCAGCCACTCCAAATCGTTAAGAACTAATCGACATTCTATAGGAAAAGGCTTGTAGAGAACAATTTTAAACACAATAATTAATTTTTATTTTACATATTTTCTATTTTTTCTTACATGTTTTGGAAAAAATAAGTACATATATATGTACATATTTTGCATTTTTTATTACAATAAATTCCGTTCCCTACTGATTACCTTTGTGTTTATAAATATAAAAGTAAAAATATAAGCAAATTACTATTCAGTCGTTATCATCTACATTCAGATCTCTCGCAGATTCCTTTGGTTCTCCTGTCACTCGAAAAATGTATGATCATCGCATTGCTCTTTGCATCATGTTTTACGTCACGCCCTCTCTGGAACTATTGTCACCGCGTTTCCGCCCAAAGCGCCGACCACCTCCCGCGGAAGTGTCATACGATGCTTTCCGAAATGCTTCCCTGCACGTGTTCGCCCCACATCTCACTTTCTGAGAGAAGCATTGGGACCCGGAAGGGCCCTACGTGGGGAGTTGAGCAGTAGGTCGAATGAATGAATGGATGAATGAATGAAAGCGTAGCACAAAAGGAGGCACATTTACACAGATGCTGCTGGGTCTTTCTGCTATTGACGTGCAGTGGGTGAGCAGGTATCGTATCTCTCTGCCCGTCTTCCGGTCTGCAGAAACGACTATACGCTTGTTCCACCTAGCATCCTGGAAATCCACAGGTGATTTTGACGGCTTATTGAGTTCTCTTAGGATCATGTGTACTTCGCTTGTTCGCATGGGCTTTCTTTACTGATTGTGATCGGAGAGAAGAAATGTGAAACTTGCACCTTTTCTACACATGGTGAATAAATAAAATATCATGGCTATTAACTTATTGGTGTGGACAGGCTAATTATAAGGAAGCAAGAACCCCTCTTAGATTACGGACAAAGTGTACAACAAGCACATCATTGAGGGTAGATAGTATTCGAAATTCGAAATACAGTCGACTCCGGTTATAGTGAACTTCTGAGGAATAACATTTTTAGTTCACTATATCCGATGATGTCAAAATTAAACATCATTTCTCCATAAAGATTAATTTTATTAACATAGAAATGCAACAAAACACATTAACAGCACGCATTGAAAATTTCAATATCTTTATTTGGCTTTAAAAAATCAATTTCTTTTCAATTGTTAGCTTCCCACCTTTTCATTAGTAATTTCTCTAAATTCTTCTCCAGAATTCGTGTACTCTCCATAATTGATTCTACATTGACCTCTATGTCTAAGTATCGTAATGCTGTCTTGACACCCTTCAATGCCTCTTGCACTGTTGGGATTTAAGCTGCTTAGTGTTGGAATTTGTGGCACTGAGGCGATATATTCTCTTTCAGGAGGGAATTATTTTCAGGACGTCGTATTTCCTAGGTTCACTATAGCTGAGGTTCAGGTTCACTGTAATCGAGTTTTCTTATGCTTATTTGTAATGTAAGCGAAACGGAACCAGTGACTTAAGCTCCCTATAACCGAGGGTTCACTATATCCGAGTTCACTATAACCGGAGTCGGCTGTATGAACAGTATGATCCGGGATTCTACTTCATTATCATGAAGATAAGCATTTGTGATGTAAAGAATCAGCGAACATGAATCTGGTTTTATGCATTTTTCTGACTGAGAAAACAGTAAAATGATTAATTTCCATTTAAAAATGAATTCCATTTTCGACAGACATCTATGTGCTTAAATTTTAATTTAACTTGCATCGACTTTTTTGCGACAACTTTTGATATTCGTTCATTGTTCACAAATTGAATTCGAAATGAATTGACATGGAATTCTGTCAAACACATCATAATTAAGACACTCACCAAAATCAAACGACTAAAAAACGATTACACTGTCTCTTTGTACACCCGCCCCGTTGCAATTAAATTCGTAATAAAGTTTTAATTCTTCATGGACAACGGTACACCGCAATTTGATCTGACCAAAGTGCAAAGCTTGTGATGCACAACCAACGTTATCCCTACTCACAAAATAACCTTTGACCTCATCTCTGAATTCCGCCATCCTTCCCTTTCACGTCCCTACTTTCCCCCACACTCTCCCGGCCCTTGGACGCGCCAATTATCGGTCTACCCTCACTCAATTCCCGTTAACACCAATGTCCTTCATCGTCCATGCTCTCATCCCCACTTTCCCGACCTCGCCTCCCATCCCGATCATGCACCGGTCCCCACTTCCACTGCCTCCCCACCCTCGCCACCGTCCTTTTACCCGTCTCCCTCTGTGACAGGGCTCACTCGCGCCCATTTTCAATCTCCCTCTTGCACCTTCAACCCCACCTGCATATCCCTTCCTCCCCCCTGTGCCACCGCCCGAGCCAACCCCCGCGCCCCCTCCCGTGCCCACTCCCGCCCCCTCTCGCGCCCACCTACCACACCACCTCACACACCATCTCTCGCGCCCCTCCCCTTTTCCCGCACCAATCTTGCGCCCCACCCCTCCCACGCCCCACCCCTCCCACGCCTCACCCCTCCCACGCCCCACCCCTCCCACACCCCGCCCCTCCAACGCCCCCACCCCTCCAACGCCCCCACCCCTCCCACGCCCTCACCCCTCCCACGCCCTCACCCCTCCCACGCCCCACCCCTCTCACGCCCCACCCCTTCCACGTCCCACCCCTCCCGCCCCACCCCTCCCACGCCCCACCCCCTCCCACGCCCCCACCCCTCCCACGCCCCCACCCCTCCCACGCCCCCACCCTCCACGCCCCCACCCCCTCCTACGCCCCCACGCCCCCACCCCTCCCACGCCCCCACCTCTCCCACCCCTCCCATGCCCCCAACCCGCCCCTCCCTTTCTCCTCCCGCGCCCCTACCACAGACCTCTCGCATCACCGCCAGCGGCCCCGGCAGCGCCCCCGCCATCGCCTCCGCCAGCGATTCCGCTATCGCCCCCGCCAGCGCTCCCGCAAGCTCCGCACCCCCTAGCCTTCGAACGATCGTGTCAAACGTCGCGTAAACATTTCAATTCATTATAATTAAAAATTTACGAACGAATTAAACGATTGAATGTGTACTTCATGTCGGCAATAATCGCACACGTATGCAGCTCGTCCATTAATATCTTTTATTGCGGTTGGATTAGCATAATGTCGGGCGGGTTTAAAATGTAAATTTGTAAAACAGTTTTATGTAGCGAGTGCGGTGTGTGCATTCGGCAGAGCCGAGCTGTGGTGAGCGATGTGGGCCGGGCATATCGAGCTGTGAATGACAGACGGTCGTCCAATGGCGCCACGCGCACTTGCTGGCAGCTAACTCTCGGTTTTCCTGTGGATTGCAGCACTTGTTCCTGCGCTGTTCTGTGCTCGTCAAATAGAGAAATTATGAACACCGCACACGCGTTATGAGATGTACTTCTCTTTTTGCCAGCATCACAATTCGTCGGGAAGGGATGACGGAAGTGTCATTTTTGTCATTCATGCTAAGATATTACGGCAACTACTTGTGCATATATTAGAAATTATTGTTCTTAATTCTCAAAATTCTAATTAGATTGCGCGTTAATTAGTGGGTTGCCCGCTTTCTCTTGTTTTGATATGTTGGCCGTAATTTGTTGTATGGACATAGTCTTACACTTTTACCCTTTCATTCTAAAGGTTTTGTTTTGATGATATCCATATCTTGGACAATAAATGGAGGCGCACATACCAGTTGGCAAATCGAATATGTTCTATTTATAATTATCCAAAATGAATTAACGTGGTGCAATATTTTATATTTACCTTTATCAAAGATCTTTTTTAATCAGTAGTTATGTACAAGATTGGTACAGCTATTTTTATTATCTAATTGACAAATAAAGTTTTTGTCAAGCGTTAGGTGTTTGTTAAGCGATTTGTTAAGCCATTGAATTTACTAGTCACATGACTAAAGCCTGGTTTTACTCGTAGAAATAAGTATAAGAGCTTTAGAAACACATATTGTGAAGATGTTTCTTTCGAAATGAAATGAGAATATTTCAAAAACACCGTTGAACTTTTTCCTGACGCTAATGAATGTGCTATTCCATCAAGCGAGGTTCCTAAGTTTTAAACAGCGTTACCTGTACTGACCTCCTTATTCAATCATGATCATCTTCCTGATTCAGGTTTCTCTCAGCCATTCTCCATTCTATCTCTTGCAACCAGTTTACACGCAGTCTTCCTGTTTCTTCATCTTACTAGTACACAAATATATGAAAATGTAACTGGCTTAAAATACTGACTGCCAAATATGATACAGGAATTGTACTTAATTAATTTTTGTACAATTTCTTCCGATCGTGAGTGATGGATTAATTATCTTTATATGAAAGGAGGGGAGGGGGAGAGATAGAGACAAGGGTATGTTTGTGTGTGTGCGAAAAAGAGAGAGAGACAGACAGAGAGAGATAGAGAGAGATAGAGAAAGAAAGAGACAGAGAGAGACAGAGAGAGACAGAGAGAGACAGAGAGAGACAGAGAGAGACAGAGAGAGACAGAGAGAGACAGAGAGAGACAGAGAGAGACAGAAAGAGACAGAGAGAGACAGAGAGAGACAGAGAGAGACATAGAGAGACACAGAGAGAGACAGAGAGAGACACAGAGAGAGACACAGAGAGACACAGAGAGACACAGAGAGACACAGAGAGACACAGAGAGACACAGAGAGACACAGAGAAACAGAGAGAGACAGAGAGAGACAGAGAGAGACAGAGAGAGAGACAGAAATAATGAGAGAATTGGTTCTGCAGGATACAGCAATTTCTGTACATATCTAATGTTATGCTGCCTTGTTTCTTCCTGAAACCGGATACGCATTAGCGTAATGCTCATTTCTTCTCGCTCGTAAGCTGTCTGCGAAATTAAACACAATTTAAGTCAATTGCCGGATGCTCTTTGAGATATTAAAATTCTTGACACCTTCGCCACCTCATTGCGATTTACATACGATAATCGGGTCAATAATCATTTTTCTAAGTGACCAGGATATCACGCTGAACTTTTCTCCCTTGCTCATGATGGGATGGGTGGAGATAGCTCCCTCGTGCAACACTAATCCAGGGTAGGGGAGGCGGTAATGTGGCAATGCATGATATATGGCCTAACATAAATGCCAGCACATTAATTCAAAATCGCCCTTGAACACGCAGTAATGCGTGAATCATATCAATGATATATCCGTTGGCTAAGAAAATAGAAAATTTACTTATGATGTTCATGAATCATTCATATTATTTATAATATGGTGTGTTCTGAGTTTTAATTTCAAAGCATAATTTGAACCGCTATGATACTTCTATGATACTTCTATTTCTCCCTCTCTTCTCTCCCCCACCCCCTCTCTCTTTTTTCTTTCTATTTCTGTAGGATTAATACTATTTTATTACTATTATTATATTAGTATATTAATAATTATTATTAATAACTTATTTATTTTCTCTCTCCATTAAATCTCACCGTTCACTTTCCATGCGCGAAGTCTGCTCTGTCCCCCGACAAGATTCTTTGTCCACCACATCCTTCGACAAAATTCATTCAGCTTCATTACACGATGCAATGAAAACAAATTGTGCTTTCCGTTGCTTTCCTTGAGATGCTCAGTACAGCCTCTAATTGTACAGAAACAATTATGCAGCAGAAATGATTTCACTTGGGATTTAAAATTTTCTGTCGAATTTAATCATTTAATGTCATCTGACAAAGTGATGTAAAATAATGTGCATGTATTGTATGTGAATTTTTTGAAATGAGCTGTTGATACTGTCACGTGATGAATACGATTACTACGTTGAGTGTTATAGTTATAGTTATAGATATTGGCGTTTTCTGAAAATATATATTGCCACCCTTACGCAAGTCAGTTTTGACAAAAACCACTGATTCGTAAATCCACAGTTCCTAATCCGAGATTAATAAAAAGACGCTTACAAAAATCACGTGGGTGGAATTTGCTTATTATTCGTACAATTCTCTTTTTTAATCTAAATGTCTGGGAGCTATAAGATGTATTTCCCCGGAATATTATGCCATATCTCAAGAGGGAATGAACATTCGCGAAATATACACAACGAATAATATGAAGGCTGACTGAAAGTAATTGACGAAGAGAAGACTGAAAGAATCCTGAACGCGTAGGTTAATGAACTTAAAGATGAATTACTTGAAGTCACGAAGAATTGACTGAAAAGAATTGAAGAAAAGAAGACTTTGAAACAATTCTGAACGCTTAGCATAATGAACTTAATCTTGAGTTCAATTTATGTAAATGGACGTTCCATTTGATGTTTGACTGAATTGAGAGACCTAAAAAGCTTTTTGCCTTAACATTAGTCAAAAGTACACCATTCATTTTCAATAAAGCACAGAATTTTTTATCTGATATGGAAAACTGCATTAAAACCTTTTTCTTTTCATTTACTATTAATTTTTTTACTACGGAACCGATTTGAAACATCTGATATTGTACTATTTGCGGTTTTATTGTTGCAAAGAATGTTGGTATCATCCACAATAAGAACTGTTCTTCCGTTTCGAATCGTCGAGGGCATATCGTTTACGTATAGTAGGAAGAGAATAGGACCTAAAATCGAACCCTGAGGCAACGTATAATTGGCAAAGAGTCGAAAAGATGTGTACACAATGTTCCATCATTCCAGTAAGGTATTTCTACTCTCTGAGATCGTTGTTAAAGGTACGAACAAAACCAATAGGTCTTGGTCATAATTACGGGTCAATACTTCTAATTTATTATTTAAAGCTTTTTTAATCTCTTAAGTGATTTGCTAACCACAGTTCGTTTAAATAAACCTATTGAAATGTCTTTTGTCTACATTTTATTCTCTAAATATTTTTGCCATTTCATAAATAGTGTTTTATACTGACAGCCTGGGATTTAATTTTGTGATGCAGCAGGGTTTAATCATTCAACCTCTCATATTTATGAACTATGGTCACTTTTAATAACATGAAGTATGGATTACCTCAACGATAACGCAATAGAACAATCGAATTAATAAAAACAAATAGAAACCGTTTCTAAAGCATTTGTAATTTAAAGATAAATCTTTCCTATTCATCAGATGATAAAAACCAATAATGAAATACTCCTGAAACTCTAAAAATTATCTTTAAAGTGCTATAAACTACAATATTTATTATAGTAATTAACAAAACTAGTGGATGAAGATGAGTATCACTGCGACAGTGGTCTGTTCAAGAAAACGAGCGACAATAAGTGGAGTTTTCTTATTTACTACGAGTGCAATAATCAAACTCCTTGTGTTCAATGTTTTTTTTCCTTTCCATTTTAAAATAATTCGAATTTTGAGAAATACAAGCATATCGCGACCATTGGAGGTATACATTTGACGGCATCATTTTCTTTCCGAACATGGCGAACGTTTTAAACAAGACCCATTTGTATGGCATTGTGTATTCACGATCACCGTAGTGACAATAAAACGGCATTCTAATGGAAAATATTAATTATATTCCAGATCAAATATTAGACGAAACTTTTATCACAATTTCAACACCACTTCCTAGAAAAAGTGAAGACATATGGGAGATAATATAATATTTATAAATCTTCGAAAATTGAAAAGAGCGTCATTTTAGATTCAAAAGACATTTTGCTTACATTTCAGAATGGGTGAATACAACTGACATTATACATTTTTTCATTTGTAATACGCTTGCACGAAATATGATTTATATTTATACATTTAATTTATTCTTGATAAATAAAATGTCGCCGCACTTATCCACGCTGAAGAATTTCTTAACCATGCTGCATGTGAAAGACAATATTGATATTTCACATTACAAGAGTCAAGTGTAAGTTGGATAACATTCTCCAATTGAAGTATTTTAAAAGTTAATATATCTAAGCAGAATTATCAATAACTAAGAATTTGTGCATTAAGGTTCCGTATTGATGTTCTGAATAATCTGTGATGTGCATTTTTTTGTCTCCATAGTGACTTCATTACACAATATTTAACTTTTCCTAAGTTCTGATTGGAAGTTGTGGAGTATTACAAGTAATTCCTCGCGTACAATTAATATAGTGATGATCTACAATTTTCCTTAAAATTAACAATTATATCTAATTTAATAAACGGAAAAAATAATTAAAGTGCAACATTTTAAAGACATTAATAATTAATAATCTCATTTTATTTAAACGCCAACTGCAATATTGGTACAACTTAAAAGCCCTTGGTAACGGAACGAATCTCTCTGAACTACCCCAAAACGATGAAATGAAGTAGCACATTCTGCCTTGGGAACAAAATGAAAGCCCCAATCTCTCAGAGACGTAAATTGGAACGACGAGGCCAAAGGGCGTCTTTCAGTCAGTCCGTCACTTACTCCAATCACCAAGGGCGGCGAGCGGAGCGTGTGGGGCAGCAGACACGCTCGACCGCGGGAGCATAATGAAAACTCAATTTCTCCAGAGATGCGAATTTCTCTCAGCACGCCTGCACAGAGATTTAAGACGAGGCAGACGGCTCGCCATCATAGGTGGTTTTTGTCTTCCGAATTATTTTGTACCGCACGTCCATTTACTCAGTGATGTGGGATGCCTCAACTAATTCGCAGATCCACCGCAGAATTCTGGAGAAATGAAATCGTTTCCATCCGGGTGACTGGGATTAAAATTGAGATTTTTCATTCTGGGTCATCCTCAAGACTCCGAGAATCTCTGATTTTCAGGGATCATTTTGAGTTTCTCCGTTACAATTGACTTTCTTCTCCATACATCCTTTATATATATATATATATATATATATATATATATATATATATATATATATATATATACTGGTTTAAACTGATATTCTGTCTCTTGTTAATAACATTGCATTTCATTCCGGTATGGTCGACATATTTTCAGAAATAAGCGCAAAATACTGCATTTGCATGGTTCACTCAACGTATTCTGTATATCACAATAAGTAAATAAGAAATTAAATTTGGGTGGATTTGGTGGAATGAAATTTAATTTGGTGGGTGAATTGTTGGATTTATAATGAAAAATAATTATAACTTCTCTAGTTTTAAAGTGTTTCAAAATGATCCATGATGATAAAATGAATGAACGCTAATGAATTTCAACAACAAATAAGTCTGACTTCTCAATAAAATTTCATTCAATTATCTACTCTTACACATGGTCAAGGAAAGGAAAGGTGAAGAGTCACACATTTCTTAAAAACATTACAAATATTTATTATGAATATACATGATCACTTAACTTGGTTGATTATTTAGGGAGAGAGAAAAAGCGTTTATTTCAAGTCGTTGTCCATAAAAATAAATTAATGACCCAATACTTACATTTCAGTACTAGTGCTTTCAATATAAAATTTTATTTACAGTAGAACCATGCTTATCTTTCCCTTATTGAATCACAACTCTGTTTAGTTCGTCGTGACAATCAGACAATATTTAAAGGTGATTAATACCGTTGCTTCTCCTAAGGTTTGACGTTGTTGCTAACTCGACAACGAAGAAAAGATGGAAAAATATAGGCCTTCTATGTAACTACACCAACGAAAATAAATTTGCGATGTCCACTCTATCAATATTTTAGACCTTTAAAACATTCTGGATACATATAGAAATGTGTTGGAGGTGGAATGCATAATTGGAAACTGACAAAAATGGTGAATGTGTAGTAGAGGAATAATTATAGGTGATTGCTGTGGGCCATAATGACAGTGATTATGCTGCTGATGATAACGAGTATTCTTCATCTTGGTGAATCAACTCTTGATGATGATGATGATGATGATGATGATGATGATGAGTATTCTCTACGTTGGGAATCAATATTGTTCAAATAAATGATTACGATGGTGAGCAATGATTCCATATGCGTCAACTACTGAGGTCATAAGTCCCATAAGTATCGCGCATGTTATATCTTTGGACGGGCGCTGTTCCTGCTCCACTGGATCGTCAGATCCGACGCCAATTTACAGTTTTGCAAGCGGTTTTTCCCACATCAGGTATCTCCGTAGCTCCTATTTGAGCACTGTCTCAGCCAAAACATGCTCTAATCTATTAGTCTCCCGATTCGCGTAAGTAATGCATGTAAACGTAAGTGGGTGTATGAAAGAGGAATTGAGGTGAGACGGATGAGGAAGGAAAAGTTGTGGCCCTTTTAAGATAATGCTCCAGCATTCGCCTGGTACTGATCGTAACCCGAGCTTCAATCGCCTTTAGATGGCATGTGATGGTTTTTATATAAAATCTGTGCACTTTAATTGAAGGATATCATGCCAATATAAAATAATTCGTTCATTAAAACGAATTCTAATTGCAGACAGACAATTTGCCTCGTAAACACTATCACATCGCAGATTTAAGCCAAAAAGGGTAAAAAAATATAACCTGAGCCAAACTTCTCACAGCTTGTGTGAACGAACGTTTGGAATTCTGATTCATTTTAGTGCTTGTTCAGTACTTCCTCATACTCCAAATTCTACCTTTCGATGTTTGAACATCAACCTCATCGACATTGAGGCTTGTGAATCACAACTTTTGCGTCGTGTTGCGACTTTCGCTGAAGGAAAGTGTACAGCAGGATATGCAATAAGGGTTTCGTACATATCTTTTTGATAACTGTGTAATCCGCAAATCGTGTTAGTTTACCTTTCCGAGAGGAATGTAGTACATTTGTCGAGAATTAGTAGCTATTACGAAGTTAATGGATACAATTTTTATATTTGTACAGGTTTAGCATGACAGATTGAAATAGTGATAGTTATTTACCAAATCCCTTATGAAATGAGCACCTTTGAGTACGTTGATGCCAAGTTAGATAATGTTCTGTAAAATAAAAATGTGTATAGTTCAATTTTCACACGTTTATTCCATCAAGTTCATAAATGTATACTTGGTATTTATCATGCATGTCCCATTTACTTTGAATTATGGCCAGACCATGTATAGTATTCCTCCAACGTTCACTAATGAAACATGTAAGATTGCGTTTATCAGTATTCACTAGCAACTGATTTCTCGTTCGCACCAATGTCACATAAAAATGATCTTTTGTTTTATCGAGAAAGTGTTGAGAAGAAGAACAGAAATTCATTATTAATGGAATCTTAAGTTTTACTGACACGATCATGGTGCGCATTAACATCACATGCCCTTCCATCAGCGTCTTTTATGTGCAGCCCAGAAGAGAACAACAGAAAAGCAACATGACCTTATCTTAAACTCCGCTCACCGCTCACATTCAGCACCATTACACACATTCTATTGATACACGTACACGGAAACTCGCATTCCATTGTGAAAAAATCAGTATTATTTTCCTCGTATTTTAATGGAATAAATAGCCATAATTTCACCCATATTTTTTACTACCCTGAAGGTATATCAATATTAAGTTACGAATATTTCATGTTCATGTTCCATACTGTAATCACACTAAATCAGAGCGTGATTCCTACTTATTTAACTCACCCCGAAAAGGAAACTATATTCCTTTTCATTCACAAACGTATGTATCTCAATTAACAAAGATTAAGGTCCATTAAGGACGCGAAAAATGAATACATTACTCATTTACCCTTAAAATTTCATTGATTTACCGCAATAACATTTGGGGATATCATCATTACCACAATTGAAACCTAATTACGCACCATTTGTCTCATTCTCATCAATGAAAGAAGAGCAGATTAGCAGCAGACTTGTTTAAGATGGAGGACGTTTGAGGCGGGGCAAGAAGAGCCGAGCAGATGGCGTGGAGCGATCGCAGATGATGTGGCAAACCGGAAACGCGGTCTAGCGGCGTCGCGATGGGAGGACGCCCAGCACACGTCCGCTTTCGAAACGAGTCCTTGTGCTCGGTAAAGCGGGACGTTCATATTTCGTGCATAGGTAGTTCTTCCTATTGCGATATCTGCTGTTGGATCGCGGCGGAGCTGGTTGTGACAGCGCACTGTTTTGCAGTTTTACATTGTTGGAAGTTGTTACACAGCAGTCACTGTTGAACAAGACCAGTTTGTCTGAATGTTCTACACCGATTCAGGTCAGGTAGATGCTTTTTCTCAATGTCCTTTTGCAATAAACCGAACAATTTCAATTGAAAATGTATTTCTTTGTTGATATAGCAAATACAATTCTATACAATTCAGTTGTTTATGCCAATTCAGTTCAACTCTTACTTAAATTGTATTTTAAATGTTTGATATCGTTGTCTGCTTAAATATAATATGAAGTCGAGAAATTGCGCAGGTAATACCGTTAGAATGAATTATTATTGCCATCGTGAAATAAAATAAAATAACATAGAGTATTCATGACATCAAGACTGCTCAAAACATAGTCTGGAGCAGTAGTGTCATATGAAAAAAATATAATATGTATACTAAACAATGATGCATCCACAATTTGGATTTGATACTTTTTTTTCTAGGGCTTTTATCCAGCCAATAGCCGGTTACCCTTTACGATGGGACGCATATTCGACCATACACTAGACCAACACTTGCAGGCTCCTTCGATCTGGGGTCAGAAGAACGCGAGGCCCTCCGCGACAACACATACAATGTCAAGGGACAAACAACCATGCCCATGGCGGAACTCGAACCCGCGACCCTTCGGACCGAAGCGCTGAGTCGGTACTCGCTCTTAGCCCCCGCGGCCAATTTCATACTTAAACTTCTTAAATTCGTTTTCTCTTTGAAAATATTTGTCTAACTTTGAAAAGCTTCGCTGAAGATTGGCATATTTTAAAATGTGACTATTGATTAGCGATAATGAACATCGGAGAATGGACTGTGACATTAGAGAAAATGGACTTTGGTAGGGAAAGAAGGAACAATTCACAAATATATGAGAACAATTTTAAATTTTAATGAAATTCTTGTCATATTATTGGCCTGTTCGTTAGTAATATTCCTCTCGAGATTTCCAAGTTTTAGTTATCATAAAACCAATAGCTATGCCTTGCGGCCATGGCTAAATGAATCAGTAATTCAATGAACAGTGGATTATGACAATACGACATGAATTATGAAGCAGCAATGATGGAATAAAAGACATATAGTGAAACGGAAAATCGGGAAAACCCAAAGAAAACCTTTGTCCACAATTCTGTAGCGCCCTGACCACTACGCTATGAGTTCCGGAGTCATTAGAAATAGCCAATTTCCTTTCAAATAATCTATTACCAGTTTAATAGATATAACCTACTTTTCTAGATCAATAATTTCCACTGAAGTACCATCACGCAGCTTGAACATTCATACAATTATAAAGAAGGCAAATCACCTAAGTAAAAAACGAACCCCAAAAAAACACACAGTTTAAAATTTCACGACCGCCCAGGTGTACTTGCCAACCACTGTGCGTGCAACGCTCGAAGCAGCTCCTAATGAGCAAGCGATGGCAGGGCCGGGAGAAAAAATTCCCATTGAAAGGTCCCCGCGCGCCATCAAGCCCTGACTTTAATGGCGAGGCGCCGAGGGACTCGCGTATCGAACCACCGGCGCGCCGCTCGCCCTGCTGCCGCGTCGCGTCCAGCCGAGCCGAGCCGCACGGCGAACACTTACTGTCTTAATCAGGGGTGGGGAAAGCACGCGGCCGCAATGCCCTGCGCCGAGGAAAATACTTGTTGGTTGGTTGGTTATTCCGGGCGCGTCAACAGCTTTGGTCGTTAGTCCCGTAAGTGTAGTGCGTGTTTTTTCTCGGGAGATGGCGGTGATCTTCCCCCGCTGGATGGCGAGATCCGGCGCCGACCTACCGTCGGGTTTTCCCCTAGCCAGGTCTCTCACACCAGCGGTGCCCCGCCCCAGCCGGGACAAGCTCTAAGCTCCCGACCGGTCTCTCGGAATATGTACTAGTGTAATGCATGTTAGTGTAAGTGTGTGTGGTAAGTGTTAGTGTAAGGGGAGAGGATAGGACAAAAGGAAGGAAAGTTCGCGCGCGGTCCGTTCCGTTTGTAAGCGTACTTCTCCGGCATTCGCCTTGTGTTGATCGGAGAAACCACGGAAAACTACCAATCAGAGCAGTCGGCCGCTAGAATTCTCCTCCAGACAAAGACTGAATTTGACCTAGCTGAAAAGCTAAGTGTCGAAAATCCTGCCGTTGTTAGGACTCGAACCTAGGACCTTCCGTTCAGAGGCGCTGCAGTGACATTAGTTGATGTACTGAGTTACTGCTCCCGGTAAATACTTGTCCGCAAACAACAGATTATTTTATTCTAAATACAGTCAGTTGGTGGAAAACAGTCCAAAGAGATATTCACTGAGCAATAGCAAGTAGAAAGTTTTTTTTACACAACTGCACACTAAAGTCACTTCATTAGAAATCACTTGAATCCAGTATTTCCTTCCTTTCACACCATCACTCTCATTTCAACAACCCTAAAGTTGGTTGGAGTTATAAATCTTTTTTCTAGACATCTTGAGTATCTAGTGTCAAGAGGCCCTCTAGGTTAAAGAGGCCCAGGGTCTACAGCCCGCAATTTTTGGAGAAGCCCGTGAATATTCGAAAAATATTGAGAAGAAATTTTATTTTTAGTTTTCATAAAAAATTAAAACAAATTTTAATGTAAAAATAAATATTATATACGAAGTCAATTTCAAGCTAGTACTCATTGACATTGTACATCATTTCCTCCCCCTTTTGTGGTATATTTTAAAATTTTAATCTTGAACTAGTAATTATTTAAATTTTAAAATTTTCAATTAGGTTATATATTAAATTTAAAACCCATTGAAATTATGTAGGTATCTTTTTTATTATTATAAAGAAAATATTATACAATAATTGAATGAATAAAAATGAGGTCCCGTTGACATTATGACGAAGGTCCAGAGTAACCCTCCAAACTACTTTGCTGATATCCCTTCTACACCCGCTAAGGAAAGCTGACTACTTATTAGATTAACGCCTAGCACTCTGTGAACACAAAAACTCCGTTCATCTGCTACTGCTCGATAAGAAATTGCTCTCCGAGGTACATCAAACAGATTTAAGGCGAAATGAGTACCATTTTGTATATGATATCAAGGTTTCAGCAGATGCAAATGTAATCCACAAAAAGGCTTATGCAAACCATCGTGCGTGAATCCAGCATTGTGTACACTACGCAATTAACGTTGTTTTCTGTTGTATTTTTGAGGGGAGTTTGGAAATTAATGAATCTAACGCCATGAACTACAAAAGTATACCTTTCTGGGCTTTCTACTACATTTTGTGTGGCTTGAGGTTTCTGAATTGCCCAATTTCGTAACATGAGTGGTCAAAAACTTGAAATTAATATATAATAATTCTATATTGGAAAATTCTGTAAAATTAAAACGTAATTTATTAATAAATAATTAACAATTTAAGAAGGTTCATACACGAGCAGTACCGGGTCTTTGCGAGATAACGCGCAGTTCAGGATTTGGACGTTCCAAGTTGAGTAATAATTTGAAGCTAACTTCGCTTTAAAAAATGATTTACTAAGAGCGGTACGTTTGCACGGGTCCAATCAGTAAACTGTGTATTCAATTAGTACATATTTCAGACGCGGGAACGGTTTTGTTCGCTCGGGCAATCGTGTTTCTGCCTGCAAGGTCACTCAAAACCACAACTGTGACGGGCAAGTAAGGTAATTTGAAAGTGGAAACGTCGCTGCCAGATCGATAAGGCGAACGACAAAGGCAAAAGAAGCAAAATAACATGAGCACCCTTTATTTTAAACTGGTTTAACTGATGTATAGCGTAGTTAAAGAGTAGCATAGCACAAAGAAGACATAGTTATTAAAAAACCCTTATTAATAAGAATGTAGATGCATTCGTAATGAACATTTGTCATAAATATACAATATATTTTCACATTTTCACTATGAGTTCATTAAGAAGATAACCTTTTTCAATCGGAGATCAAAAATACCACTACTGTGAGGTCCCCAAGAATAGAAAATAATTGTTTCTACACACAAGAGGGGATTCAACAGCAAATTACACAATGTTTCCAGCTGGTTTACAGAAACGTAAAAAGCACTTTCTAAGGATATTTATTAACTTTTTTCAGTTCAGAAGTCATTAAGTACTGTATGAATAACTACTGAATAAATAATGGCGAATACATAAAACTCCATCTCTTCACTGTAAAGTATTAAAAATTAAATAGCGTTCCTTAAGAAAGACTTAAAACTAGAAAGAAGCGATAATATTTTTTCGCTTCTGATTTTAATGCCATCAGCCTTGAAAGTAACAAGTCAACACGGAACGGATGTAGCACATTCTCCTTTGTAAACCGAACAATCGTAGATTGAAACGGGTTGTCTGCGGCAGTTTTGGAGCCCTTTCCTTACATAGTACGGAGTTTTAGGAAAATTATAGCAAATTAGTCAATAAGGTGAATGGTATACGGAAAGTGAAGTGAAGCGAAGATACGATAAATATAGTGTGTAGTCTGCAGATAAAAAGTAATGAACAGTTAAAATTTCGGTTAAGTTCTGTGCTGTGCAGGGAAGTATAAGCATTTTCTCGATCTCTCTCTCTTTCTTTCTGTTGTTCTATTTTTTTCTAGGCTATTCTGTTGCGCAGAGATGTTTATTTATCCAAGTTCATGACGGTGTTAGAAAATAATAACAGTAATAGGTATAGGCAATGTATATGAAGAGTTTACTTGTGTGTTAGGTAGGGGATGAGGGAAAAGTTATTGAAATTTTTAAATTTGTAATTGTATATAGTTTCATGTTTCTGTATTTTACCACCGAACATCATCCGAAGTTTAGATAAATAGAATAAAGTTTCTATTTATTTTCTTGCGATGACCACTACAAATAATTTCATATGGTATTTTGAACGAAAAAAGTTATTAATAATATACTGTGGGAACCATTAACCTAACTCCAAGGATCTAGTATTTTCAAAAACATTTGAGCATCCTGTCGGTAATGTAAAGTTGAAAATTGCAAAAATAGGCTCCCATTCTACTGGTTTTACTTCTCCCTAAGATATTTCTGGACTAATTGTAGTCTTTTCTGAACAACTCTGTAAAAAATAATACGAAGAAACGAAATTTCGGCCGCAACAAAGTACTGAAGTGGCCAAAGCACATACTTTCTCGCATTTTTCTGATTGCTCCGCAATATTATAATACTACATAAATCAGCAAAAGTGTTTTCAACCAGTAAAATGTTTTTACTCTCCGAGAGCCGATCTCACATCCTCAGAGTTAACTTTCCGGCACTCATACCACCACGAGCAATACCCGAAAATGGGACTAACATATATTTACCGGCCCTTATTACATATGTGAAGAAAATTTAAAGAAAAAACTTAGAGCGGTTTTTGAGAAAAAAAATTCCGTAAATTTTAAGGGCAAATTACCAAAGAACTACACGTTTTGTTTTCAAAAAATCGTACGTGACCTTTTTTAAAGAGATAATTTTCTGCAATAGACTTTGTCGGAGGCAAAAATCTCCATCCTCAATTTTGTAGTTTTGAAACTATTTTTTGCAATTTTCGAAAAAACAGAGTGATACCCGAAAATGGGACTAGCATAATTTGTTTTTACGTTCCTTATTACATAAGTGAAGAAAATTTAAAGAAAAAACTTGGAGTGGTTTTTCGAGAAACAAAACTTAAATTTTAAGCACAAATTACGCAAAAACTACTCTTTTTTTTCATAATTGTACATGACCTTATTTAAAGTGCTAATTTTGTACAACCGACTTTGTGGAAAGAATATCTATCTTAAATTTTGTAGTTTTGAAATCAGTTTTCGGAATTTTCGAAAAAATTGGGGTTATCAACGAGAATGACACTTGCATCATTCCCTTAAATGTTCTTTGCACTATTCAACAAAAAAGTAATCAACGGTTTAGGCGTTAGCCACAGACGGAGAGACAGACGGACAGAAGTTTTGTCGTGGATCGATTTTTCGGTATCGAGAACCAACAAAACATGGATTTTGGCTACACCACGAGTTAAGAGAATTTGTTGTTGTTTTTTGTTTGTTTGTTTTTCTTTTTTTTTCAAATTTAGCAACAGGATTTATCCACTTTTTCTTTGCCAGAGCCCAGCAATAAGAGTTTTTCTGGCGAAAATTTGCCGTTTTCCGTCCCACGATTACATAACTATCGCTTCTTGCGAAGAATTTGTAAGGAAAGTAAAAGATAGAGGCAATTAAAAATATTGCATGTGCATTGCAAGCAAAAATATTGCATGTAAGAAAGATCAGTAAATGTTAAGGGACTTAAACTGCACAGCAGACAATCATTTAAACTAGATGTAATAAGAATATTTACACATGATATCGAATATTACTACCTATTTTCAATCAAGTTTGTAGCAAACATGTCAATACTCGTAAATTCGTTTTATCATGTCTTAAGATTACAAGGTTAGAGTTGGATAATAGCACAATTTTTTGTCTGATGATCTGGTAGATATTACAAATTATTTTATGTATGCATATATAAATAGTCCGTTTACACTCGAATGCTATCCTTGTATCTGTGAGATACACACCGACTGCTTCTTTAATTGAAAGCATGACTGTGTCGAGATGGGGTACGCTCTCTCCACCTACCTTCCTAAATCGCGGGGAGTCAAACATTAATATGTGCCAGCTCTTTTGAAGTGAAAATACTGGTCAGCGGCCAGTGAATCTCTCTGATACGACGAAAGCAAGTTTTTCTGAACAATCTATATTTTTGGTTCTTACTTTAGTTTTGTAATTTTATTCTATTTATTCTGAATCAAGCTGGTAAAGCACTTACTAGTTTATCTGGTTTGCTACAAATTATGTTCTCTTCAAAAATTCTGGCACATGACTCCCAGATGTACAACGCCAGTATTAACGTAGATTTATTTTATTTTCATTATTGCACAGGATGGCATTTTAGAATCAATATATTAATTTCAACTGCCCGAATGATGTAGCACGAGTTCAACAAACGTTATTTGATGACATGGATAAGGGTGATTAGAAGACTGATGGCGACTTTAAGACTTGTAGAGAATGTTCATTCATTCAGCATTTGCTTTCGCTTATACTGATGTGTGACAAAGGAAATTTGTAGAATAGAAAATACCATTAGTAAGTTGTTCTTCATAATTTATTATTTACACTATTTCCATTTAGACTTTATTATTTCAAAATGTTTCTTAAAGTATAAAACAAATGTGTAATTATATCTTAGAAGCAGGATTTTCGACACTAGCTTTTCAGCTAGGTCGAATTCAGTCGCTGTCTGGAGGTGAATCCTAGCGGTCGGCTGCTCTGATTGATAGTTTTCTGTGGTTTCTCCGATCAACACCAGGTGAATACCCTAACAAACGGGCCACGGATCGCGTGCGATCATTCCTTTCTCTTCCTTGTCCTATCCTCACCCCTTACACACACTTACACTAACATGTACTACCACACATGCCGGAAGACTGGTTGAGGACTTAGAACTTGTTCCGACTGGGGCAGTGCCCCGCTAGTGGGAGATACCTGGTTGGAGAAAACCCCACCGTATACCGCCATCCAGTGGGGGGGGGAAAGATCACCACTTCCTCCCGATGAAAAACACGCACTTACGGGACTAATAACCTTAGTAGATGATGCGCCCGGAATCAATCAATTGATTGATTTTTCGGCTCATTGCGTCCACAATTGAGATTTTTTATCATAAAACATTCCAATAAATTGTAAATTGCATAGGACTACGGAAGCGAAAGGAGCATCCACATTTGGATGGCGCAGCCGGACCGCCTGAGCTCTTGTGGCTCGCATGTCAAGGCCACCATACCAGGCATATCAAGGAGTAACAAGTGATCTGAGTACTCCATTATAAACAATGAATGCATCAAATGGACATAAGCCATCATATATCTTGGTATAACAATGGACACGCGCCTTCGATTGGGTTATATTAAAACCTTAAGATGAATCACGTTTCAGAAGATAACGCGCCTTCTACGTCTGTTTAGATCAAGGGAACACTCAGAAACCAATTAAAATTACATGTATACAAGGCTGTCGTTAGAAGCATAGCAATGAACAGCTCTGAAATATGGGCTACAGCATCAAAAGTAAATTTTAAAAAAATCCTAGTGGCTGAAAATTATTTCCTGTAAAAAGCTTACAATCTTAAACCCGACATCCCTCTTGAGCTATTGAAAACAAAAATTAAGGTCACACCAATTCACCAAAAAATCTACGATCAACAATTGCAAATCTGAAATCTTGTATGAATCATCCACTTTTCAAAAAATATGAACAATGTCACAAACACCGTGTTTTAGAAACAAAAGAATACCAACTGACTTTCTCCATTTACAAAGACCTGCCCTGTATTTTTAAATTCAACACCCAGCCTCAGTAGTAGACCAAAACATCCAAAGTTAATAAATTAATACACACTATCAGCATAGGCTCTGACTGACTTCATCAGAATGTGAGCTATGAATACAAGAATTTGAGAATTTGAATACAATCTACAAGCACAAAAGCCGAATGAACATCTCAACAACGGATGCAGGCTAGGCAAATACGGAAGATCACCCCATTCACCAGCAGCAGTAAGCGATCGGAAGACAGCCAGCAAACTAAGCAGCAGAGTGGTTACAAAGAGTATACATGAGTATATTCTGCGTAAGACGAACTTCTGGTACATCTCCTATTGGTAACGACTACGCCACGAAGGTCATTTTCTTCTTCTTCTTCTTCTTCTTCTTCTTCTTCACTATCAAGGATTAGGCTAATAGCCTTCACTCCAACCATCTTTTCCTTGGACGTCCTATTTCTCTTCTTCCTAAAGGTTTATAAGATAATACTGATTTTGTTATTCTTGTATTATCCATTCTATTTATATGTTGTATCAAGCGTTGTTTATTTTCTTTAATACGGTCATTCATGGAAAATATGTTTAGATCAGATCTAATCTCCTCATTCTTATTTGAGCAAAACCTTTCACTCTCCTGAGGAATTTCATCTCTGCTGTTTGTATTCGTTGTTGCTCTTTTGCTGTTAGACTCCATGATTTGCTTCCGTATGTTAGCATTAGTGCTGCCATTACCTTCTAAAATTTCATTCTGGTTTCTTTCATCGTTTTATTTTTTAAAGTTCTATGAATAGTTTCACATATCATTTGATATTTATTTAGCTTATTTTGCATATCATTTTCCCTTCCATAGCTGATGTCGCAGCCCAAGAAATTGAAATGTCATTTTTTTTCTAATGATTGATTGTTAATTGGCAGCTGTACGGTACGATTTTGATTGTGGAAGTTGTACGTACTTGATGCAATAAACAATTGTTATTCTTTTACTCCTGTGAATATTTTTAGACATAAGAGAAATATTTTTAGACTTTCCCGAGAGTCTCTGGAGGGGAACAGCTCTCCTCCCTCTTCTTTAAAGAGCGCGGAGAGAGCCGCTCTCCGGTTTGTAGATTGAGTTGGCGCGGCGGAGATGTGGGCGCCGCCATCGCCTCCGCTTCCGCCGCAGATGTAATTTAGAGAGCGACCTCCGGTGGCGCCATCTGAATGTGCGTCCGCAGCGCGCCGTCGCTTCCCGGCCCCGTTCCTGTCGCCGGCGCTATCAATAATCACCATCACCATTATCACCATCACCGCCGTCGTCGTCGTCGCACCTATCTCCTCAACAACGCTACCAGTTATGTCAGAAGTTTTTACCGTCATGAGAGCGTAGGCTTCCGCGGCTGGAGTCTGAATGTTCTTGGCTGTGCGGGAGACGCCGCGTCCAAGCCAGACGTGCCAACGTTTCGGCCGCCATTCTGCGTCCTTCCTCAGGGCGTTATGCCCTGAGGAGGGCATTACGCCTTGAGGAAGGTTGCAGAATGGCGGCAGAAACGTCGGCACCACTGCCTTGGACGCGGCGTCTCCCGGACGCCCAAGAATATTCTTTTTACCATCATGTTGGCGCTGTCTGTACACGAGTACATCTACAGGCACACATCCGTACCTTACTCATCACTTTTAATACCTTTATTAGCATACCAGTTCTTAATCTTAGAACCATACTGCTCTATATCAATAATTTTGATGGACTGGTGAGTATGATATCGTGATGTAAATGACGTTCCGCCAATGGTGGAATGAGATGAGCGGGAAACGGGAGATCCCACAAGGAAACTTGCCGCAAACCCGGTATGTCCTCCACAAATCCCATGTTCGTCGTCCGGAATTGATACCCCTGTACCCAGAGGTTTAAGGAAAGATCTGACCACTACAAGTGTCGCCCAATCGCTAGTAATATCTCTATCTTCTTTATTTCCACCAACATCTCCTGTGTCGCCTAAAGCACTCCCCTCATTATTAATTCACCCAATAGTCCGCCGCGGCATTCCGCATTACCATCGACCATTGTATTACCTTTATCAAAAGAAAAGCTACCACCAAATTTACAACTGTACAATGTGTTGATCAATGTATGAAGAACTTGAGCAACACATTTTTCAATTCTTTCGTTCTCCCTTGTCTGGATATTGATCACAAACTAAGTAAAGCAAACTCCATTAATCAATAATTTCTCTAATTATTGTAATTTGATTGAGTGTTTTATTGGTGAAGTTTTAATTAATATTTCAAATTAAAGGTATTATCATTATATCAAAGTATCGTGTGTCGTAAAGAACCATGAAGGTAGGTAGTAGAAAAGGCCGAATTTTTGGCTCCCAGATATCCAAGCCCTCGGAAGTTGTTTATCACGTGAATAAAAATGTTAGAACAGACAATGCTTTTTTATTTACATTACTATCGGACTTTTTTGTGTTGAGTACATACTGATACACAGCTTCTCTGTATTGCAATATGGCTATACCATCCAGTGATTGGTTTGTTTTTTTACCTTGTTAGGAAAAATGGTTTCAGATGAGGAACAAATAGCCATGATCTTAGTTATGACAACTATAATTGCTTACTGTTCATGTTCTGTACTGAAGGAAACGTTCACAAACTATTAGTCTTGCCATTCCATAAAATAATATAATTTGACATGTAACCCACAGAAGACTATTAATTTAGTAATTAACTCTATAAAAGAATCTTAAGACTTCAGTTTCTGACTTGCATTTTACGTGCGCACCTTTACTTCGTGTAACAATGTCACGTGTTTTTTCAAACCGATTAGAATGAAATATTGATCAAATTCTAGCGAGCATGTGTCACTCTTCGTTTCAGATTCGGGGAATCATCATACAGGATTTAAGGACAGCAATGCGGCAAATTCCTGGAATTAATTATAGTCTGGATCGTCAACCAACGAACTCAAATTGATTTCTAGGAAATTTTCATAGACGTTTCACTCCTTCATGAAGTAAATCTTTGAACACACGTCACAAGCGCTATCACTCAACGCAAGGACGAGGTCCATCGGCTCTTAACACTAGGACAGGTCAAGCGGTTGTAGCGTTCTTGAAGATCGCAAATGACACACAGGACTCCCTTTGTAGGAAGATCAACAAAATATACAGTTGGTAACAGTCTTGTTTGTTCAGTTCATAATTTGCTGGAAAAATTTTAATTTTAAGTGGAAAATTGTTACTAACGCTAATACATTACAAGGTAACTGAATAATTCGAGTTAAAAAGTTTTGTGGAAAGAAAGTTAGTACACGTGCAATGTTGCAATGTGTGACGTACTAGGGTGAAAAACACAGAAGACTGTTCTGATTGATATATACAATATATTTACAGAATATTTACAGTTAATGTACAATGATTAATACAAAAATCTAACCCCTTGGCAACCTTTCAGTTCTCTTAGCCGCGAAACCCCGCGACCGTCCCTAGGCCTTCGCCCAGAACCACTGCTTCGGAAGCAGCAAAAAGCAACGCGAGGTGCGAAGCTGTCGGACATAGAGTCCCGTAACTACACCAGTTACATGGCTTGTCGCCAAACCGATCTTCGACCCGAAGATCACGTGCAATGATAGCACTGGAGATACCTCTCGTCTTTCGACACCCAGCGTATCCCCCGAGGCGCCTGTCGGCGCGGCCTTAAATATCCGCCGGCTCGCCCCCACCCTACAAGCAGCGGGCGTCATACGGCTCGCTGGCCAGCCTTTCCAGAGCTGCAACCCATATCTCTTAAACTCGCCTCCGCGCGCGTCCTTTTGAAGGAAATTCCAGCCGGGATTCCTAAGGGCTTCTCCAACCGGCGCGGCGTGGCGCCGCCACCCTCCACCCCCATCCGGCTTAACGCGGGTTTCCCCGAAGCGGCCCGACGCACCGGCGCCGGACCAGGCGACGCTACAAATGATCATCAACAAACAAGCTGAAAACACTCTTTAAGCCTTCGTTACTCGCGCTGGACCTGTTACTGGACCTGTTATCGCCCTAGGTGCCAGGTAACATCAACACGTGTTCTGACATTTGACCTAACCTCACTGTAGACATTCAGCTGCATCCTCCTCGATGCTCGGTTCCGTAAGATTTCCCACAGTGGCTAGACCATTGTTTTTCAGTTGGAAAGTGTCCGTTGGCGTACTTTCTACTGTAACTGCTCTTTTCCCCTCTTATTTATTTAATATATATATATATATATATATATATATATATATATGTACAGGGATTAACTGTTATCAGGTAAATTTATATTATCGTGGGTTCGATAGTCTGCCTCTACAGGAATTCAGTTAAAACCAAAAATATTACGTAGTATTTTAAACCCCCTCTTAGTACTTATTACAGGAAATATTATGATGTTTTCTGCTCCTGTTGCTTCGGTTCCTGTAGTAACTAATATCACCTTTGCTGTGACTGACTAACAAGAAAAACAACAAAAGAAAACAAACATACACACTTGACAACAATTTGTTATTACTAACGAAATAACGTTTTTACAATTCTCTGCCCTCTGGTTGCATGCTCGGCCGTTCCCGCCTTATAATTAATTCTAAAATATAATACAATTTAATTTTTATTATGCCAAGACTTGTTCTTACATTAATCATCAAAACAAATTTAAAATCAAAAGACCCCGTTTTACTTCCCTTTCTGAAGTCTCTGCCTTCTTGACCAATGTGTTGTTCGTTCCGATTCCATTTACCATATTTTATGCTCCCTCGATGTCTATAACACCACACACGCAAGTTTCCTTCGTTAAGTTCCGTGAAATAAAAACACCTCCCACCAACACACGCTGTTTACACTCTGCCATTTTTAAAACTTAACTACGCCGACATCGCGAGCAACCCTCTCCTCGATCCGCTTGCTGTCAGCCTCAGCTCTGCTCTCGGTCTTCCTCAACCCCCAGGTCGGTTCTCTTCTGTTTTCATATTGTGCGCCTTTCTTTTCATTCCACGCACGAACTCCTATCCTGATTGGCTGTTCGGTCGTCCATGTTAATTTATTTATTCCTTGACCTTTGCCATCTTACTTCTTTCGTAAACTACTTTACCCAAGGATATTCTCACGTGTCCTTTCTTACTCGACCAAAACATTTACTGCTTTATTCTGCTACTCCCTCTTCAATCACTCGTATTAATTTTTTTTTCTTTTTCCTTAAACGATCGCGTTTTTGCATCTCTTCCTTCGGCCATTGTTGCGCTTATCGTGTTTACTGCGATATGTTACATGTAGATTATTCTCCATTGTGATAAACCATCACACTACGTCGCGCGGGCACCAATGTGAGTTTTCATTTTCTTTTAATTATCACAAGATTTTTTTTATTTATTGATGTAATTAAACGAACTTATTTTGTTTTACATTAGGAACAATACAGAGAGGAATAAATTATCGGAAAAGCAGATAGTATGTAAATTATTGCACGACGATTCGTAAAAAAATTCGAAATTTGCGATGCTGCAAATGATTCCGAGAAAAGTTGTAGTGACCGAGAGTGAACATGACATGTATCTTGAGATTGTTTATGCTAATGATTATTCAAAGCAGCGATTTTGAGTGTAAAGACGATTTCATTGGCAAAGACATACAAAATGGAATAAAATTCCGCTTGTTAGCAAATTTACAAAAACTGGAAGTCATGATAATCAACAATAACCGCAACAAAATTAAGAAATTACTGTCAGATTTGCGGAAGATCAAAAAGCTGCTATACTACAATTATTACTACACTTACTCCTAACTGATGCTACAAATTTTCAGGTAACGAACATATTCTTCGTAAGTCATCAAATGCAATCATTGTTCTAAAGACTAATATGCTAAATTTTATATTATTATTTAATTAAAATTGTAATATGTATACATTTCAAATATAAGTAAATAAAAGTTATATCCAAATATGATTCAGGCCTTGTAGAGTTCATTTTTCTAAAAAATAGGCTTGGCGTACAAAGTACGCCGCGCAGGAACTTGCGTGACAAAACAGCGCGAGTAACTAAGGGTTAGTGTCAAGCTCTCGGATTCATACGCCGACCTTCTGAGCCTCAGTGATCCCCACGCGACCCATGATCCCACCTTCTAGACATGGCCACGTGCTTCCAGCGTTATCTCCGATGCCCAAGATGCCCCCGATGGCCTATAGGACGGGACCCCCCCAGAGCCACTGCTGACTCTGCCGATCAGGTCGGCCCCTCCGATCTCCCCTTCCGCCCCCCCCCCCCATCGACCCCACCGCGGCGCCCCTGGCCCCCGGCAGCCATCGGTCTCACCCCCCCCACGCCTCCGCCGGAAACCAATTTCTCAAGGGGAATTTCACTTCTCAACTGATGTTGAAGGTTTAGAAATTCTATTAAATAAAATATTTCTGCGAAATTATTCAGAAATGTTCGATGGATTTTTAGTAATATGTAACTGTGTGAACACGTGCAACTGGGGGGGGGGGGTACTGTACACGTCGACAACGATATTTGAGAATTTATGTTTTGGGTAAGTTACGGTAAGTTCGTTGCTTGTGAGATATTTTGATAACACGTCAAACTGATAATTTTTTTACATCATTTTTGTTTCGTTCACGCAAAATCTTGTACGATATTCACGAAATATTTTAAATTGGAAAATGAAGAGATTTTTTTAGGCTTAATATCTTATTAGTACATTGCATTATGCATAGCCATTACAGCCGACCAGCTTTCCATAGGGAGTTTCGAGACGAGAACACAGGCAAATTAAAAACGAATTTTCCTTTTCATATTTTATTTTCACTTTTAATTTGTAATGTTTTGTACCAAACCCAATTCCCCCTTTTTCTTGATTATCCAAGAAACTTCCATGTCCAGATTGCCGAGAACGCGAAGGTGTGAGCTCAGGGGCAATCTCTGCCCAAAGGGCCGCGGCTCCGAAAACCGTCTGGGCATGGATTTGTACCCATGTTTTGAGGCACGGTGAGCTCTTCCACCCATCTTTCCAACTTTATCCCAGCTTTCCTGACAAATTTGTGTAGCACAGGAGCAGGGGTTGTGAGCCAAGTACACGATTTACCTAGGCGGCAGCATTCTCCAACAAGTGCCATCCCACCGGTAACGCCCCGACGGCGCCCATGTTGCCCCAACATCCCGACGGCGACATGTTGCTTATCGAATGCGCAATGGGTCACAGTGAAACACTACCTATGTGAGGCCATGATCGATTTTATCTGGTAATTCTATGGCAAATCTATCCGGTCTAGCATGTTCAGGGCCGCAGGCCACGTTGACAAAATACATATGGAATACATGGGCTTCTGGACCTATGCTGAAGACAGAATGGTGAAACCATAGTAAGTGACATCGAGTTGGCACTTGGAGGAATAGCAGCCTCCTCCAGCGGAAAGAAACGTCTATAATATCCGAATGGGTTAAGAAACTACGACTTAAGTATTGGTTCCCTCCAAGTCAAAAGATGTATGAGATAAAGGAGCCCCACTACTCCCCCACTAATCCCCACTACTCATACCTACAGGAAGGGAAGTGATAGAACACGCTTTACACAAGATTGTGTCGGGAGAAATTACCAGACAACAAAATTTGTGATAATGAACAGCGTTTAATTTTTTCAAATAATTCATTAAACAAAATTTTATCCAATTTTGATTTAAATGAAGATCATAAAATAATTAAATCATCACGTTTCCTCACTTCAAAATAATTCAACTGCATTTCTCAAATAATATTCACCAGGAATTCATCAGAGAATTCTTTCTACGAGTGACGATTCCTTCCAATCATTATCTTATCCTATTTACATTTGATATACAAAAAAACACAATCAATATATTTAAACATAAAATACACCAAATGGTACTCAATTGCTTTTAAAGAAAAAACATTTTAGAAATGTTCTGTATCGGAACTTTTATTTATTTATTGCATTCTAGCACATAAAATCACTCCGTCTGCAGTCTCTTGGACTGTCTATAATTAAGAAGTTTTCTTCAGTGCCGTACTTACCTGCACTACATGGAAGACCAAACCGTAACGCCAAAAGCGTGGCTTGAATCCCTTCGATTTACGTATTTTAAATACTATTCTTTAAAAAAATAATGAAGTTCATTTCGCAAGACTCACTTTTTATCAAAAATAATTCCAAGTCACTCAAAAGTTAAAATAATAGCAAAATTCTGAAATTAACAGACTTCCAGATATCTGTACGTCTGTTCCCGGTTATAGCCGCTTTTCGGGTACCCTTTACAGGAATATATAAACAGCTAGTTTTGCATCTCTATAGATTGTATTGCTGTTAGATAACCACGAAAGAGCCATAACCATGACTTCCAATCGTGATTATGTGTACGTGTCGCCACAACTTAAAACTATTAGGACAGTCATTATTAATGAGTGTTCATTGTTTTGAATTCACGGCAAATGTATATATTAGTGCACTAACTAGATATCAATAATATATTACTACGCAAACAGCATTATTTAGAAGTAAAACTTGAAGTAATTTTATTGACACCATAAAATGGTCTGATCAGAAGCAACACACAATGTTACAATTCTCTCGCATATAAAGGAAACGAACATGAAAAACTGCAGAACTAAAACGCTTTTGTGAAGGCATTTTTAGAGTGCGTCCAGGTCATTTTAATGCCGCCCATCTTCAAATAACTATAGCTAAAATGCTCTGTACTTTTTGCTGTAAACGAAGTGAGAGATAACACACTTTCATAGACTAAATGAACACAAACTCAGTATTGGGTATCCGACACATTCAAAATTGAATTCAGCAATGATTTTTATGTGAAAAAAGAAATGTCAAACGTGAGATCATCTTTGGACGAGTCGAGAGCAAACATCAAAGCTTTTATTGATGTTTATCATGGTACACACACTCTAAAATGCCTGACGATCAAAGATATTTGAACTACCATTACGATACAAACAGCGGCTGTAAAATTTATTTGCATCGTATAATCCAGGCGCTTCCTGAACTCGTGTTTTTACTGTATCCGATACCCGCGACAGTCGCGCGAACAAGGGAGTCAAATGTGAACGGGAATAACCAATGGGAAAGTCCTCACGAACACCGTTTTGTAATTTCTCTGGGATAAGTGTGGGGCATGCTTCCGATCATCATTGCTATGAACATTCGAATCTCAACAGTCAGATGGCGTCGTCCTCACTTAGATAATAGAATTTAAATCGTGTTAAAGTAATGAATACAGAATAATACATCAAGGCGTAAGATAAGGGTGTCCCTTGTCAACCATTCTTTTTAATTTATATTTTGATGACGTGATTAGGCAATGGGAAAGCCAATTGAAAACAAATTTTATCGGAAAAATTACCTTGAATACAATACATTACATTACTATTTGCAGATGACCAGGTTATCCTAGCAGACTCGGAAAAAAATCTAGTTCAATATTTTTTTGGCGTCTTCCTACATCTACGATATTGAAGAGAAACATTTCCATTAATGAAATCTATTCATCAAAGATTTTTACAAAAGGTTGTGTACCACATTTCGAAAATATGAGTAGCTTTTGCGCAATTTGTTCATGTAATGAAGGCAATTAAAATAATATTTTCTCATACATGGCTCCAATCTTTCTCTCCAATAGAGGAAAGTAGGCATATTAAAAATGATGCAGGTTTCATTTTCGTTGAACTTGATAAATTTTTACTTTCTCGTATACGCACGTATACACAGAGTTCTATAGGTTGTATAGAGAAAGTTACGTAATGCTGCGGAAAATCGATTTGGAGATTTCAACAGAAATACATGTTTTGGGGTCTCCTGATATCGAAATTTTTTTCAAACTGAGCCCTTGTCGATCTAGCCTGAGTCGCAGCTCTGCGATTTTGAAAAACATTCATTAATTTTTGGGGGTACTTTATAAGAAGCTCTTGGGACATTTTCAAAATATCTTCAAAAACGGCTCCAAATTTTTTCTTTAAATTTCTTGTAAGAATAGAGTAAACTGCACTTATAAATGTGCCATATGTCCGAATTTTACGGTTAACTCTGAAATTTCGAAAATGGTAAAAGTTTGATTTTTTTCGGCGTCTTCCTACAACTACAAAATTGAAGATAGAGTTATACCTTCAAATGAAATTTTTTGTCCATAATTAGTTCTTTCATGAAGATCATGTAGATTGTTTTGAAAATTTTAGAAGTATGCGTGGAATAATGCGTGCAATATTTGCAATTTTTAAAAATTCAAAAACAAGATTCTCTCAAAAATGGCTCCAAATTTTTTCTTTAAACTTTTGGTAAGAATAGTGCTTAATGCACTCTATAAGACGACATAAACACCATATGGCTATATTCTTTTGTTGTTGTTTTTTAATTACAAAAACGTAATATTTTTTACTTTACATCCCACGTCGTTAATATTTACAGTAGCGGCAATTTGTTCACATTATTATACTTATGAGTACATGTTCTTTAAATAATGTTATATAAAATTTCTCGAAAACTCAACAGTTTTCTGTGAAAGTGAACTAATATTTCAGAAATTTTAGAAGAACACTCAAATGCCGCTTTCTCAAAAATGGCTTCAAACGTTTCCAACGGATAGTACTAGTTGAACGGTTTAATGTGTCGTAAAGTTCATTTTGGTGTATTCTTGTGTATTGTTCTTGTGTATCTTGTGTGTATTCTTGTGTATCTCTCACCTCATTAGTATTCACATATTCAGCGTTATTTACCTTTGTGTATACATTATTTACCTTTGTGTGGAAGTGCTTTAAATGAAATTTTTCAAAAACTCAATAGATTCCTGTGAAAAAGAGCTTCAAATTTCGCATTTTCAGTATCGCTTAAACGTCATTTTCTTAGAAACTGCTCCAAATGTATCAATGATATTGCCATTTAGGACAAGATTTTACCCTTCTTTAATACTCTTCAAGTAAAATTTTAGTTGTACTATTCGGAAGCCGAAAAAAAGATTTTTTTTAAATTGCCATAGTGGTCGATAGATGGCAGCTGGCAAGAGTATATGCCAAGTCAGAATAGCTAGCCCACACCAAAGAAAATAGAAAACTAACACGAGAAAGTCTGTTCCACTCTGTAGCACCACCAGTTGAATATTCCAAAAGTAACAATTAATGAATGACAATATGATGTGTTGTAGCACTACTTGTTTTAATTATTTTTTTTTGTTAGTTTTGTTCTTTAAACTGAAATTTATATTCATTATTTTACATTTATTGTTTACGTACTTACGATTTATTTCTATTCTTCTTTTTATTGTCATTCTATGCAGAATAATATTTATTCCTTACGTCGTTTGAATATTGTGATTTTTGCCCAATTTCTTTACTATCCTCGATCGGTGGGTCAATTGATACTTTTTGATCACCGTCATATCAAGGACGGTGAACAAAACTTGTGGCTACAATGCTGGTCTACCCCTGAGATAATGATCGATCATCGTTTGTTGGAAACGGATCTTGAGCTCACTCCTTCCCCTTGGATCAACTCCAATGAATAAACAAACATGCTGAACTAATACAACATGCTGACAAGCGATTTCTGGAATTTATCTCCTACGCTTTCCGCGCGCAACGCCAGTTTGTTATTTGGTTTGTGCGCTGGAAGTCAGAGGCGAAATCTCACGGGCGCCGACGATGACGATGACGACGGCGGCGGGTGACGACTGACTCTCACCAATGGATCTATTTCTGTTCAGCGAACGCAGCACGTGGCAGAAAGTGTCAAATATTCGGTCTAATAATATATAAAAAAGTTGGGAAATATAACAACAAATATAACAACATTCAAACTAATAGACTAAGGAACTAACTAAGCCACTCCGGTACATTTATCTTCGAAAAAGCCGTAAATATATTGTTGACTCTTTTCACTCAATCCACATGGTTGTCGGTACCCGTGTCTTCATTTTTACTACTTCCATACAGTTATTCAAAAAACTGGAAAATTTTACAATAACGAAGATATACAGTTTAAATATGCCTTAAAGTTTCATTTCTACTTCCTTCAAATTTCCAATTTTCAAACAGTGATGCATAAGAAAGAACAGGTCACGAACAATAACTGGTTGTTGTAATTTTGGATACCTCTTTTAACTAGAGATCCCCCTCCCACCTCCGTGGCCTGCAATACCTTTCAGAACAACCACTATTTGTTATACCATTGTACTCTATTTCAGCACAACTGAGGCAAGTAAAAGATGGATTAACAAGCACAAGAATTTATCTAAGTATCTGAGGATTATCAAAAGAAGTACTACAATTCTGTAAATTAAATAATATCCTCAAGGAAATATAACTATACAACATATATTTCAGCCCTGCACAATTACAATTTTGTATCTAACAATGTTATACATTTGCATGCTGTTACGTAATTTTTCGGTATTATTGTGTTTAAGCACAGTTTTATAACTGATGAAAATGTTATGTAATGTAAAGATATTTCATAACTTATTCTTCGGTTATAAAAAGAGTGCTTAAACTGCTATGTAGTCACTAATGACCATAGATGTCGTTAAGACTTAAAACATATTTTTAAAAAGGATGCATAAGCAGTAGAAAGATACCATGTAACGAATAATTTTAAAACCATTTATAAAGAACCTTCCCACAGTTCTATAAAAAAGGAGACTAGTAAAAATTCACTAAAAAGACTAACTCATTTTTAATGGGAATCAAACGAAAACAATATTCAGATGATGTTTTCATGATAAAACTTAATTGCTCGTAATAGTCGAAAGACGAAGGATGAACTTAATTGGAACTTCTTCCATTACTTTCCCTTACTCAAAATTTTCTCCAAACATATTTCATATAACTCAGAAGAGTTGCTTTTACATTTCGACAACAAATATAACTTCATTATCTGTGCACGTCTTCTAGAATTCAGTGGGCAATATAGTTAGTCAAATACCGTTCTCCATGTTGTCGCGGCAGGAAGTATTATTCCTTCACGAAGGGCATGATGAGAGGTAAGAGACCAAATTTATTGCTGATTTACCCTTGAAAATGGATTTTATTACACTGGAGCAAATATTTTGGTAACAATCCTTGCAGAAATCACTCATTACTTTCTCGTATACAGAGTAATGTACGTAGTATAGGGAGAGTTCTGCAATGCTGCGGGAAATCGAATTCGAGATTTCAACGGAAATACATGTTTTGGGGTCCCTGATACCGAAAAAGTCAGAAACTGATGCAAATTTTTTCTTTAAACTTTTGGTAAGAATAGTGCTAAATGTACCCTATAAGATGACATAAATGTCATATTGTTCTATTCTTTTGTTTTTTAAAAATTACACAAATCTAATTTATTTCACTTGTTTCTTACATCATTAATATTTACATTAGTAGCAGTTTGTTCACAATATTATATTGACGAGTACATGCGCTTTAAATAATGTCATATATAATTTCTCCAAAATTAAACAGTTTTCTTTGAAAATGAGCTTAAGTTTTCCCATTTTGAGAAACGCTCAAATGCGATTTTCTGAAAAATGGCTCCAAATTTTTTCTTTCAACTGTTCCAACAGATAGGGCTTTGTTCACTGTTTAATATGACAGAAAGTTCCTTTTGAGTATGCTTATGTATTTTCAAAAATTACACAAATTTAATTTCTTTAAATTATCTCTCACGCCGTTAATTTGCACATTTCCATAGATATGTATACATTATTACATTTGTGAGTAAAAGTTCTTCAAATGTCTTCCATTGAAGTATTTCTTAAATTCAATAGAACTCCTGTGCAAAAGCTTCAAATTTTGCATTTACATTAATGCATTAAGACAGCTCTAATTTTCGAAGAAAAGCTCTAATTTTTTTTAACGAAAATTGCTGTTTGGACGATGTTTGACTATTCTTTAATATTCCTAAAGTAATATTTTGGTTCTACTACATGAAAACCGAAAAGTTCAGAAAATTTCAAAATAGTATTTTGGGCCGCAATAGATGGTAGCTGGCAAGAGGATTTGGCAAGACAGTAAAACCAGTCCACCCCAAGGAAATTAGAAAACTTTACTACGATAAAGTCTGTGCCATTCGGTTGCACCACTAGTTTTCTTTCTGTATTCAAAATTCAAGTAGAATATTTCTAGGGTAGGGATCACAGAATTATGAAAATTGAATTCATTTCTCCTGTAGATCGTCACACACAGTTTTTAACTGTTTTTGAAGTTAGATAAATATATAAATAAAGGTTTTGTTGATGTTTCAATAGCAATAGAAAGTATATTATAGTGGCGTAAAATCAATATCAGGAATTCGATACAACAGAAAACAAAACGTGGAAATATAATTTCAAATTAGTTGCAATGAGAACAAGATTGCGATTTAAGGACATTTGAGAAGCTTGAAAAATGTATTTCCCGCTTGCCATAAAAGTAACCGCTTTAACACATCATTGTGAAAGCAGCCTTAATAATGTATAATAAAATTGTAGTAAATTTAAGTGATATTATTGCGATTACTTGTTTTAGTAAAACATTAGCCGGTTTCATGTGGGTCGTTGATTGAATATTATAGAATTCCATTGCTTAATTAATTTTCATTTTCATAATTTCAAATTGTACTTCTATGGGCTCTATTACGGACACAGCATTCATGTTGCAAAATTATGTTTACGTTTTAAAAATGTATCTATGCTATCTACAGCAACAACCCAAAAAGAAAAAATAACACGAACAAAAAACATATTTACCAAACCTTTTGATGGATGTCGAAGTGCGTTCCATTAAGTCTTCATATAAACTTTCTGAAACGAATCCCAATTCTTTAAAATTTAATCTCCTACATTTTACCATCATTCACACCTACAATCATGCCTGAAACTAGATTCGTCGGAAAAGTATTTTCCCAGAATGAGGAGGGAGAAACGAACGAGATATATAGGAGTCCAGTGGTGACAGCGAGTATTAATGGCTGCTACAAATAGTCGCAGGGTTGACTGGCGTGGGGTACGCCGGTGCTATCGGTCTCTCTGGTGTGAGGGGACCAGCGACATTCGTGATGACAGCGACGGAGGCGAGTGGGGCGGAAGTAGACAGGATGGAAGGGATTATAACAGAGAGATGGATGTGAAGGTGGCGACCATAAAGATTGCTCCATCGCCCAGGGAAAATCAGTAACGTTTAATACAGGAAGAGATGAAGGAAAAGATAATGGGATATTGGGACTAATGTCAGAATGTGTGTAATACCGGTCAGTGGACTTACGGAGTATGTGAGAGAAATATTTTTAATAATTTTACGAACAGAATTTTCTGATCATTTTTGTAAACTAGTAAGTACTGTGATATACCAAAATGCCGAACCATTTTGATTATGGAAATGTCATTTTATATGACATAGAGTGTGTGGACGTCAATAGACGAACGCGTGGGGGTCGCTATGTGACAAGTAAACAACCGGCGTTAACGATCATTTTCGTTAGGTTGAAATGACATAGCAGGGGCAGCATAAGCATTGTTTTGAGAGACAATAGAAAAAGACATAAAATTCGGATGCTTCCGAGTTTTTTAGAACATTGATTCGCTAGAGCAATGCGGTGATAAGCGGGTCGGCTCGTGATATATTTTACTAAATCGAGGAAAGACTGTAATTGACAGTTGTTTAAATTAACTATCGTTTTTTATATTAGGATAGAGCGTTCTTGTAGGAAGTAAAATTCGTGTCTAGGCGTCCACCCGAGACGCAAGTGAGGGAAGTCAGGAATTATAATAATATCGCCGGGATAATTTGGAACCAGATCACGGACATTAGGCAAGGACTTTATCCAGAAGCAAGATTCTGCTGCGTCGACGGAGAAGGTTCTACGGGGCGCCATCGAACGAAGAAGTGGAGAGCGCGCGAAGACCCACAAATGGATAACAAGTTTTATAATTATTATAATGTAGAGAAAACTGGTCATGACCAAAGAATGAATCATTTTTTATCATTGTAATAAATTCTAATTTGTTAAGTTGAAAGAAAGCTGATAATCATTGTTCGTTACGTGCAATCCAGCATTTTAATAAGATTTTCAGATTCCTCGCCACTCTGTATGAATGGCAGATTGAATAATTGTTGCAGAGTAAGTAGCAACAATTATGAACTTCGAACCCCAATTAACTGAGCTAACCCAACATAATTTTGTAAGGTGAGATATTTAAGTTACGTAGGAATCATTAGGTTTCAAGTGTAACCTTTTCCTGGCACCCAAATTGCATTTGTCAGTAGTAATTATGTTTCAGATTTGCACCAGTCAACGTCGAGCATGTTTCAGTACATTCAATTCTATAAACATTACAACTAATTTTATCACAATTACATTAACAACGATAATTAGTACTTAACTGCTAATATGCAACTATCTACGCTCTTAAACACTCGAGAAATGCATTGCACTTCTGTTATTCAATCAGTCAATATAATTTTGCTCCTAGAATTCAAGTTCCTGCGATGGCAGGATTTTCGACATTAGGTTGACAGCTAGGTCGAGCTATGGATATTTCCTTTCTCATCCTATCCTAACCTCTTTCATAAACTCACTTTCAAGCTCTACACTACCAGACATGTCGGAAAGACCTGTCGGCGCTGGATCTCACCATCCAGCAGGGGAACATCACCACCACCTCCCGTGATAAAATCATGCACTATATTAGCAGGACTAATGACCATATTAGTTCTCGCGCCAGATAAAATCCGTTCATTAAACAATTAATCAATCAATCTATATACCTTTGCTTACTCTGTATTATTCTACTTAGTTAATTACTAAAAAGAAAACTAATTTTTCCCCTAACAATTTTAAATAGTCGATACCATGGATACACGTTTTGTTAACAAAGCACACTATCACATATCTAATCATATCTACAATCGTATTGGACGTTAGAAATAATCCAGTACAATTTAAGGAAACACGATCAGCATTTAATGCACCACGTGTACTGTCAAAGCAAATATAAACATGAGAAGTGCAGGTTTCCTCCAGGAATCTTAATTTTGGGTTTGTTATTTAATCCACATACATCAGATCGGTGGGTGAACATAGAAGTACGAGTATATAGAACGTGATGCGAATTTCTGATGCGTAATATGCAAATCCATAACTACAACAACTAATAATAATAATACAACAATAATAATAATAATAATAAATAATAATAAAAATAATGAGGAGGAAGACTATAAGGAGGAATTTGCAAATTAGGAAACAAACATTTCACAAATGTCCCCGTTCCCTCTCACTGAAGAAAGATTTTTTAGTCCAAAGAGCGCCTTACTCTATCCACACGTCGAAAGGCCGAGACATTCGGAGAGGCGCGGAGGGCGTAGGCGGGGCGTCGCATATCGACGACCGATCGACGCGACGCGCGAGTGGGCGGGGCGCTTGTTCGCACTTTTTCACGTGATGGCGCAATCAATCGCAAAGTGGATCGGCGCGGGCGCAAAAAGCAGCCATCGCAATGACAGTTTTCAGTAATGTCGGTAGGCGTGTGGGGGCGGACCGACGCGACGGGGGACGAAGGGCAGGGGAGGGGGAAGTTGCAATCTCGCATATGCGGACGCCGGCGTGTTCACGCGATGATAAAACGCGGTGCGGTGCGGCGCGGCGCGGCACCGTTCGCCTGTGCCAGCGCGCCGCGCAGCGACGCGCCGCTCCAACGCCCGGTTCGCTCGCATGCCCCGCCCACCTCGCCGGCCCGCTCGTTTGCCTCGTTTCCCACCCTGCTCTCCATATTGTATTGTGTGCCGCTCTCTGCTCCCAGTCCCGCTCTCTCCTACCTTTCCCACTCCCTGTTCTCAATCCCCGCCCTCTATACTCCACCACGACCTCTTACTCCCTACTCCCGCTCTCGACCCTCTATCCCCCGCTCTCGACCCTCTATCCCCCGCCCTCGACCCTCTATCCCCCGCTCTCTACCCTCTATCCCCGCTCTCTACCCTCTATCCCCCGCTCTCTACCCTCTATCCCCCGCTCTCTACCCTCTATCCCCCGCTCTCGACCCCTCTATCCCCCGCCTCGACCCTCTATCCCTGGCTCGACCCTCTATCCCCCCGCCCTCGACCCTCTATCCGCTCTCTACCCTCTATCCCCCGCTCTCTACCCTCTATCTCCCGCTCTCGAGCCTCTACCATCCGCTTTCGACCCTCTAACATCCGTTCTCTACTCTCTACCCCCGCTCTCTACTCCCTACCCCCGTTCTCTGTTATCTCAATCTGCTTTCTTTTTCTGCTCTCAGTTTTCATTACCTGTCCTCTGCTCTCTTCTTACGTTCCCTTCTCTCTACATTGTTCTCTATCTCTTCTACCTTGCTCTCGTCTCTCCACCCCGCTCTCTATTTTGCTCTCTGAACCCCGCATCTACCCCCATGAAACCCGTCCCAGGTACCAATCTCGCATTTCAACACGGTCGGCTCCTATAGGATCGATCTCAACGACCATTTCGCCAAATCACACACTGACTCCCTTCCCCATATGTACGACCAGTTCAGATGAATTTTTGTCCCCTAATTTGCTTGCTCGAACTTCACACCGTAAATTCTCACCTCTTCTCGCTTCAACTAATCCTAACGCCGACCCATCTACACCATTTTTGCTCATGTCTGCTCTCACTTTTGCCACAACTTATACCTAGCACCCATCATGTCGTTCTCCTCAAACTGTTAGCCACATTTGTCGTATACAAATTCACCCCGCGGGGTTCAATATTGCACAAATGTTTTTGTAACTAGTTACCCTGCATAGTTAATTCATTGTACGGTCTACTTAATCCTCCCGCCCATCCGCCAAACAACCCGGTGCACAAAGTCGGTAGGGCAACTACCCCGCTCCACCCTAATACCTGTCTGCCCTATCTTCTCGCATTACCTGTTCGTCACCTACACCCATTCGTCCATCCATCCCTTCCACTATTCTCCTCCTCCAACCATCAACGCAAAAAAAACACGGATTTGCATTCACTTCCCAACAACTCATTTATGCCCCTTTCCCCCCCTACGCACCCTACACTCACCTTTCTCTGCTACGGTCGTCATTTCACGCACCCTCCCGCTCGCCCAGGGCAGAGGGCGCGGCGTGGCCTTTGCTTGTTTGCGGGCGCGATCGCCCGTGACCCTGCGCCCGTGGATGCAAATGTTTCGCTGGCGCGGATGAAAGGCTTCGGGTAATAGTCGCGCCAACGAGCTGCAGGTACTCGCGCACTCGGATGCAGGACGGTAGCATCACTGTACTCCGGTCGATTCCCGGAGTCTGTTTATTAATCAACCGATGATGGATTTTTGTGATGATTGGACGATGTTTCGTATTCCGATTTGTCATCAAAATGTAAACGTGGGCGATATTTCAATGGTTTATTGCTAAGTGTTGAGTATACATGCTGTACAATGAGGTTGAAAGAGTAACTTCTGTTCCAGCTATTCCTAAACCTGTTCAGATATTAAAAAGCAATTTTTATTCACGTCAGCATTATTTCACACTTCAATGCTGTGATTGTTCATTAGAGCAATAGTTCTATCAAACTTATAATTTCCAACATAATTCAAATTTCCATGTTCTAATTAAGGAATAGTGGTTGAAAATAATGTAGCAGTATTGTTATGACAATAATTACTAATTTGTTACTAAACCATTCTCTCGATATTCACAACAAACTTTACAAAAGTGTTTGTATTTAAATCATACGAACGTACAAATTGTTCCTTGTGTATTACTCTTAATCGTTATTTTTAGTCTATTCCATAAAAATGTTTGAACGTATTAACTGTATATTTTCTATGATCTTTCTGCACGTTTTAAAAACACATATTACAACCACAATCATAGCATATATGTAAAGGATGATAGTGTAATTCAGACTGACTGATGAAAACAGCGACCATAATCTCGAAAGTCGAAGTCCCAAAGAAGTACCACACAACCACAGCTCTCGCCATTCAATAATCACCTCTTCCATACAACCATCACCTCCACCCGTTACCCATCATCCAAACTATAAAAGCATTTCCCCAGCAGTACAACCACCCCCACCACATTGCCCCTACAACCAAAATCATACACCACGCCACAAATGTCTGCATCATCACTAGGGAAAGGATTTTCAAGTAATTACAGGAATTAGATACCAGCGTTCAATATTTTTATTTTAGAGTTTAGAAAACATTCTGAATGAATTAGAACTATTTTTATTTTCACATATTTTGGTATAATTATATATTTTTACGTATTTTACCTATTACAATATATTTCGTTACATTTCAAAAAATTTATACGTCGAAACGGAATATTTCAGATGCGGGTAATGTAATGGTATGGGTTGTAATGTATGTTACGGAATCATCTTAGAAATCAAATGTAATGCTGCTGCGCTTCTATGATCACCATACCGTCAAACTTTTCCCTCCCCCCTTACTGCGTACTCGTTGTCAAGGACGAGCGGATTTTTGTGAACAAAAGTAATTTCAACCACGTGCTTACTAATGTTTCAAACTGTCCATTCGTTACTCGATTGAAAACTAACAAATATTTTTTACAGAAAACTGTCTTACTGTCTTGTTCGATTTGGTGGTGGTGGGCGATACCCTTCACCCCCCTCCCTGGGATCCATCACTGGCTACAGAGTACTACTATTCACTTCAACACCGGCTCCTCGTGAACATTGTAATGTATATTATGAACGTAATTTATATTTTGAATAAATTTCTTGTGTGTGGTGAAGCCTAGTATACAATTACTTCTGTAGAGGTAATCCGCACTCCGAATCCCTGTTAAGCACTGATGGGCGACGTTCTGTACTCTGAAAATGCTTGTAGAGAACAATTTTACACGCAATATTGAGATTTTATTTTACATATTTTCTATTTTTCGTATAAGTTTTGAAAAAAATAAGTACATATTTCTGTACATATTTTGCATTTTTATTACAATAAATTTCGTTCCCAAATCATCACTATCTGCACCATTTTACTACCACCATTATTTTCTTGGCTGTTTGGGAAACGCCGCGTCCTAAGCACAGTAGTCAACCTTTCGACCATCAAACAGCGACCTTCCTCAGGGCAAAATGCACGGTTAAAGTCGCAGCATGAAACGACCCAAAACGATATCTGTGGCTAGGACGCGGCGTCTCCCTGACAGCCAAGTATATACCGACTGAGGCCACGCAGGGCAACGCTTTCATCTTACTACCACCATATTTTCCTCCGCCGTCGTTCCTAGACTCAGAGACCGCCTGCTGAATGTGCCCCTAGCGCGCGAGAGCCCGGCAAGTGGGCGCTTAGGGAATGGAAAGAAAACAAGCCCAGCTGCGTAATGAGAACGCACTGTGTCTCAGCGCTCGATGCCTCAAGCGGCCGAATGACCCTGTGCACCTGCGAGGCGCGTTCAAAGGGCTCTTAAGAGTATTTGCGCGTAGCGGCCTCCCCCATCGGGAATCTTAGGCTGCTCTTTTCGGGAAACTTCAGCGCAAAATTACATTACGATCCTTTAATGCACTTAGCACCAAAATATGGTGTTATGAATTCACTTTCTGTTTGATTGATCAGACTGACCTTCATAAGATTCACTGTATTATCAAACACAAAATTAAGGGCAATTCGTCTGGAGTGTCAGGTCTTTCACAAAGCTCAGAGAATCCTCTTCATTGAAATTGAAGAAATTGATTAATATAAAATAAATTGATTAAGATTATTAATAATTAAATTTATAATATATTAATGCCGAATACCGATCCGAGTAGCCAAGATCGGTCCAAGACGGGACGAGCCTTATCGAAGCTCAATCTGGAACGTGGAACTGATCGTCTTGGAACCCATCCCTCGAGCCGTGCCAGTCTTGGACCAAAGGAAAGCGGGTTCGAGTCCCTCCTCGAGCATGGTTGTGTCTTTGTATGTTTGTGATTGTCCGTATTATCATCTTCATCATAATCATCATCATTGCCATACCTCATCCCCCATGGATAACAACCCTGGGGTGTAAAAATGGACTCATCATGGAAATGATGATCCTCCGCCCCCCAATAAAGTCGCTGCATACCACCAGGAAATAGATGACTGGGGCTCTGTGGGAACAATTTCGTGTTCGCGTGGTGCGTAGATGCCCAATTCGCGACAAAAAACGTCAAAATATTGTATACCAGAGTTTTATTTTAAATGACTGATTCATTGAGCAGGCCAATGCTTTGATGACCAATACTCTTCCTCCTCTTGACTTCATTTTCGAAATCATTTTGATTCGTGAAAATAACCTGCATTTTCCATGACATTACATGAATGTACTGAAATGTTTTAATAAGAGTTTTTTCACGTTATAATTGTTTAAACTATATATATATATATATATATATATATATATATATATATATATATATATATATATAACACAATTATTAACCTAAATACAAATTCAAAATTTTATTGTAAGGACAAAACACTAAATCGCTGAATGTTAGAACAACAATACAATTTTGTTATTTTTTAAGGTACAAGTACTTGTATTTAAAGACAAAAATTAACTCAATTTTTGTATCATTAAAAAAAATATGTTTACTTTTTCTTCACGATTCTAAAAATTTATAAACTTCAACTTCTTAAAAAATGTAAAAAACTTACTACAGAATAAATAAAATGTATATTAACATTAGAAATTAAAAACTGCTTACCACTATGGATGGTTAGTAACATTCTAAGAAATAAAAATGTAAAAATTAACAATTTTGGGAATAAATAATTTATTATTATTAATACGATATTACATTGTCCAAGACTTAGTTTTCCTTTTTTACTTACCGCCAACCCTCATTTGTACTTTTTGAAACCTCCACAAGACGTATTTCCCTCAACTGAGAACCCACCTCAGACTGAAAACGTGGCATAACAGCTCGCTCACTAAATCACAAAACAGCTGCCTGGAATGACAAGAGCGAAAACACAAAATGCAATTGCTCGGGCTCGAAATAGCGTCAATGAATTCGTTGAAGCTCAGCGATCGCATTGAGCCCTTCCAGAGCAGCTCGCAAACGGCCCGGACCCATCGCACTGCAGTCGCTCTTCCAAAGGCTGCCCGTCAAACGGACGTTACATTTTAATTATCTTTTCACGACTTCACTCGAATGAGAAGTGAGATTAGACGCGTGTGTGTGTCAGTGCACACGCGATGTGTCACTGTCGGCAAAGGGAAGGGCAAAACTCTCAGTCCTGATTTTCGGGTGCTCAATAATCTGTTCTAAAAATCAAATATTTAAAAAAGGTCACGTAAGATTTTCTGAAAAACGAGGTTTTCGAGTAATTTGTGCTTGGAGTTAATGCAAATTATAAAAAACACATTTTCTCAAAAAAATCTCCAATTTTTTCCTTTTATCTTTTTTCACGGTTAGAACAAACATGAGACATACGTTCACGTTTAGAAGAATAACTTATGTCTCATTTTTGTTGAACTACCTGAATTTTCGTAAAATGCAAATTTAAAAATAATGCAAGAAATGATGTACTTATATAACACCACTAGTTTGACTTATGGTTCCCAAAACCCATTGTGGTACTTTGATATATCCATGCATTATATTTAAGGAAACCTTTAACTATGAAAACAAATTAAACACTTACAAATATAAAATACAATTCAATTTTCCTTTCCAATAAGAAATCTAGTATCAAGTTATGGTAATAAACGCAATAATAGTTATTGTTTTATTATTTTCTAGATATTCATTGACAGAAATTTAGAGGCATACAGAGTAAATCTACTTGCAATGTGACTGCCTAACACGGAGTTTAAATACAAATGTACATTATATTATTAACATTAAATTAGACACTGACACAAATTCAAGAAAATATATTTGTACTAATAGATAGAAAGTATTTAATATCCTGACTCGTGCGAACAGAAATCAGTTTATTAGGTTTGTCTTCGTGATTAGATTTTGGTGATAAAATATACACATTTTGTAGTAATACTCACGAAACTTCATCAACACATATTTAGAACATAAATGATGTACAATTTTGTACTAATCTGGGCTGCCGGGTGACGCTGCGTCGAAGGCTGGGGTGCCGACGTTTCGACTGACATGTCGCGGTCCTATTCAGGGCTGTACTGCAGTACTCAACAGCAGGGCTGTACTCAACGACATGTTGGTCGATACGTCGGAACCTCAGCCTTCGACGCGGCGTCACCGGACAGCCCAGATCATGACTCTGGCCGCGGAAGTCTACGATACAATTTTATATTCTCTCATAAGAAATGAATATTCTCATTTCTCGATAACGCATGTACAACAAAAAGATGTCAACATGTTCAGGATACGTCGATCGGCTAATTATAAACAATCATTTATTATTTCATACTTTCCCTCTGAAGAACAATATGGGATTTCTAGATTTTACTAGTCAATACCGTATCAATAATTTAGCACTAAATTACAAGTTGGGCTTCGTACAAAACTGAATGATTTCTAGTTCTTATTTTCCTTCTTGTCAGCTTCTTTGCTGTTCCTGAGAAAGGAAATACTTTGCTGGCCTATCCCGAATTTTTCGTTCTATTTTACCTCAAATCCACTTTTTATGTTTTTTCTCTGATTTAGGCCTAATTATCCAGTTCATATAAATTACCTTTACAGCGTAAACATTTCTCCTACCTCTTCATAATAGCTGCTTTTCAAGGTTCATTTTGTACCACACAAACCACCTTTACTATTATCATTCTTCTTTTCACGTTCTCCTTAAAATATCAATTAATTTAGAGGAATCGAAAGTTTGAAGATTTCTCCATGATAGGTTTCATCGCCCCACAACTTGCTTTTGGGGTCGTCATCTTTAAGTGGCTAGAGTGTAGCAGGTTGTAGGTCCGTGTCGCGGTGGGAAATCGAGTCCTCATACAGCGAAAACACGTGTGCTGATCCGCGAGCACGCGCCCAGTGTCAATGCTCGTTACCTGCCGTTTGACAAACACAAAACGGGGCATGCGCAAACAATCGGCACCGAGCCAGCAACGCTCGCGCATCTTGAATAGGCCCAAGTAAATCATGTTACCTGTCAAGTGTCCGATTGGCCGAGGCCATTGCGGCGGACAGGCCAGTGTGCGAGCACGTCCGACATTGCCGGAACCTGACCCACACTGACGTCCCCGGGGAGTAATCGGTGGCGAAAACGTGTTTAGTTTAGATCCATTCAGGTGGTTTGGATCGTGCAGAAAACTCGGGATCACTGACATAGATACGAGCATTATACGATTGAGTGGTTTACAATTAACGTTAAAACAATTCTCTTGTTAATGTAATTAATGTTAAAACAATCAAGAACCGCTTAAAGGTATCATAAGAGTAATAACATTTTACATACAGAAAATGTATTTTTAAATTTTTCAATAATTGTGGTCCAAAATTATGTACAAACATTTTGATGATTTCATTTTAATAATATTGACTTAGAGACTATTCGTTGGCTCCGACATGAAATCCAAACTATGTATTACTTCGTAAATATTAAGCGATCCATTAAAAAACCTGGAGACTTTGTAAAAAATGGCCATTGCAAAGTTCATTTTTGTATATTGTTTATAATTATAAACCACCTGTATACACAAGGCATCTAGTTTATACTTTTTGTAAATATTAAAATTGTGAAGAAAAACAATTTTGACATCGATCTTAAGAAGAATATAAAATATATATTTTACTTCACAGAAAATTTCGTAGAAAATGGCCTTTCTTAAAAATATTCAGGGGCACTTGTTGCAAATAGAAAACAGTCAAGTAGAAAACAATGAAAACATCGAAATGGGAAACAATTGCATCTATCTCACAGAAACGAACAAACCCCAAAACGCGCGACTCGCAAAAAATTCAAACATACCCCATCCAAGAACAAAAATTCGCCTCCCAAAAATGTAAACATGCGCCATCCAATCAAAAATTCTTCATCCGAAAACTGATAGACTCAGCAGAACAAGGAATATCCCACACAGACAGTTCTGAGATAATGAGGGTTTTACCTGAATCTCCCTCATATAACTCAATACATTTTTATTTCTTTTAAACTCAGTACACTTGCATATAAGTCGATACTGAATTTAAATATATTACAATATAAAAATAAGTAAATAAATAGCATATTACAATATAATATTACAATAGACAATTTAAATATTATATTACAATATAATAATAATTTAAATTACATATAAAATTATAATTGTTTATGTTTTGCATAATACTAATAACTCAACTTCACAAAAAATGTGGGGTAGCCCTGTGTTCTACTGAGCCTTTCAATTCGAACATGCGCCATTCAAACACGAAAATTCGCCATCCAAAAAATCAAACATGCTCCATTCAAGCACAAACTTGCAGTTTCAGCAATCCGGAGCGAAATACGACGCATCCCACGCACGTGCGGTTAGGGCGAGCAAGGAGCCCAACGCCAAGTCGCGCCTCATTTTCACCGCGGTTGTGTTGGTAGCGCCGCGAGAAACACCGAGGGGTACAACCGTTATGCGAACGCTTTAATGCATTCATAGAAACGCGCTCCTCAGAGATGACTGCAGAGATAATTCAGGAATACGACGCCAAATAAGACGGCGGAGACAGAAATGGAAATGGCGGAAAGGAATGGAATGGAAATGGCGGGCAATTCGGCATCGAAACGCTGCTAGTCGTGTGATACGGGGGTAGTGGTGCATATAAAACTCCCTCCGGGACTGACGAAGCTGTGGATTTGACGTGGAATATGACGCGATAAATCTATGTCGCGTGATGTTTTCTTGGAGAATGGTGTCAAAAAACAAATATAAAACATGGATATAAAAGCGAAACCACAAAAGAGATACCTAGTCAGTTCTGCGATCATTTGCATGATTTATTGAATAAGCAAATTTTCTCTTTGAGATTAAAAGTCTTAAATGGACATAAAAACGTCTTTAGAAAATAGGAATGTTATGTAATGTTCTGTGTGTGCTTTATTCCGATTACGATGTGTAATAATTCTTATAACTCAAATATTGTTGTATTTGATTTCATTAAATAATATTAAATTGATTACAGTTAGACATGTATTTAAATGTTGTTAGCATTAATATATTTATTTGTTTTGTTTTGATTTTACGACAATTTTCCCCTCTGTTAATAAAATAAAGATTATAAAAACCGTTTTACAATACAGACTATCAAACCCGTAGTTATTGAAGACAGTTTTCTCTGCGGAAGATAATACCCTCACACCTAGCATGTTATTTGAAACAAAACATACGGATTATTTAAGATCAAAGAAATTAATATTTTTATGTTGCTTGGAAATCACAACAGTCGCTTCTCTGCAGTCAAACCATTAAAAACATAAGCTTCATTATAGAAACATTGTATGTTACCAGCCGAACCAGTCATTGTAGTCGCTCAGTGGTAAACATGTCACGGGTGTATTTGCCTTATGAATCATAAATACCCCACGTATATACCCCCACGTATTACATACCAGTTTCAGTCCGTGCCAGTATAAATACACCACGGGATAATAGGGCTTGTCCCTTAACTCCACCATAACGTTTGGAAATTACCAAGTTACCCATACATACTCACCCACGGCAAGTCAAAGTACGCTTACCATCCCTCTGACATAACCACGATCGAATCCCTGAATAAAATATACAATAAGCATAATAGAGCGTGGCATTTTGAGTAATTTATGTTAGGAGATGATATCAATTATGGAACTTTCAAGTCCAGTGGGCTAAGGTAATATGTTCGAAATAGATGGAGGACTCGAAGCAGATTCCTTGGGTGAGGTGTGATAGAATAAAAATCTATGGTATTAAGAAAGCTCACGTAAATAGTATAAAACGAGGATCCCTGTCATGAATAATAATACTAAGATATCTCAAGTAAATAATAATAATAATAATAATAATAATAATAATAATAATATAGATCATGATTTATATTATTAATATTAAGAGGGTGGCGAAGGAGGCTATTTTTAATTAAATAATAGTCACACCACAACAGAAGACCATGAGACACTGAAGGTACTTTTTAAGCCACAAGATAGTTAAGGAACTAGAATAAATTGTAACTAGAGATTCTTAAAAAAAATTGTTTCAACAAAAATAGTTCGGTTCTGAGTATCCTTGCGACAAACGGATTATCCATGTGGTTAGCATTCCACACAATCTACAAAACAAATTTTATTTATATGATTTCCCATGTCCTAGTCCTTCCCAATCAATAGATAAATCAGTGGAGGAGTAGGAACCATAGAACACAGACCACACAACCACGTCAGTTAGAAAAGTGCCCACGTCGATACGAGGAATTCATCCTTCTCGAACCAAACTTCATAAACAAAGATCCCCTTCAGAAGCCAGTGACCACGTTGCGTCCTCGTGCGGTCCTATCTCGTCCACGCTTCCCTAGCTCTTCCCGCAGTGCTGAAGATCATAATCGAGCGCTCCATATTAGAGCGAGTGGGCTTGTGCCCGACCTCTCATTACGGGTTCACCTCTGTAAACGATCCAAAACCGCCTGCACACCGCGCACGCTCCCCTCCGGAATAGAGAAGGTCGTTACGACCTCAAGAGCGCATCCTCTGTACGCTCATTCTAGCTGCCCGCCGCCACTCTCACTGCGGATTCCCTCTCCGTGCCCTGCCTCTGGCCTGTGCCGTCTCCACTGCCCCCCAACCAGGGCCTCGCATTAGGGGGGGAAACCGCATCGCCTCTTCCACATTCCAACTGCCCCCTCCCCCCACTATAATCACCGATGCCACGACCACCGCATCTTCCCAGAAGCAGGCCCCGATATCGCCACCTCCGATATCGCCCCCTCCGATATCGCCCCCTCCGATATCGCCCCCTCCGATATCGCCCCCCGATATCGCCCCCCCCCGATATCGCCCCCTCCGATATCGCCACCTCCGATATCGCCACCTCCGATATCGCCACCTCCGATATCGCCACCTCCGATATCGCCACCTCCGATATCGCCACCTCCGATATCGCCCCCTCCGATATCGCCACCTCCGATATCGCCACCTCCGATATCGCCACCTCCGATATCGCCACCTCCGATATCGCCACCTCCGATATCACCACCTCCGACATGCTGTTCAGTCTCTGATCTTCGCAACCATTCACCAGAAGCACGAATCTCCGCCTCTCCGGTTCTCTACCTATCCCTCCTCCGCTCCAATGTTTTTCCACTGCACTTTCCTGTCAGGAACAGAAGTACTTCCCCTCCTTCCTATCCGATATCACCACATCCCCCCGCCGCAAAGCTGTCCTCGACCACCATACCCTCCCAGTCGAAGCAGGAGACACCCCTCCCCCACCTCACCACTACTCCCCACCCACCTGCCACCTGGCCCTTACACCTCCCGCTCCCTTGTCCCCGATCCCCGCAGGATATTGTCCACCGCCTCTCCAATATCCCCACCTCCTGCCTTCGCCGACCCTTCCGCTGTCCCCGCCCATCGCATCCAGGAGCTCTCCAGCAAGCGAGGCTACTCCGCGGCGGTGGGCGAGTGGCTCCATTATATTAAGGAGGCAATTATAAATAAACCTCAAGTGCGGACTTTGTTGACTCGTTCGCGCCGTTAAACGCGCTGGTCCTTAGCGGCCGCACAGCCGCCCCACACTCAGGCTCTCGGATGGCGCTGCTGCTGTAGCGATTGGCTACGGGGGAGGGGTGCAGAGAAAGCGCGGTCCAGCCGAAGAGGGAGTACGAGAGTCAGAAACGGTGCGGCGAAGTCCGCGAGGGTGGCGAAAGACAGAGATTAAGAGGTTGAGTGTTCAGAGGGTCTGCAGTAGCCGTGAATGTAGTATTAGCAAAAGGAGATGGCGAAATGAATGTTTGCTGAAGGGATCTGAGAGAAAGGATAATAACAGGGTTATACTAAATAGTTATAACACCTAAAAATTTTTAGTACGTGCAAAAACGTCACAGGTAGAATAGCAAAAAGTAGAAGAAGTTGAAATTCAGCAAAGCTTTAGTTGGAAGAGTTGTTGAATTGAAGAGAGAAGATTAAAAGACAGGATCAAATAAATCTTCTCAGTGCTTACACTTGGGTGACGTACACAGATAAGAGATCTCCCGAAGTCAGTCGAGAGAGTCATAGTCGTGGAGTCGTTTTAAACTGATTAACGTCCTAATTGTATTCTCACTTTATTATCCAGCTGTAGAAAGTCTGTCTTAACTAAACTTTGAAATGAATATGTTAAAATGGAGCGCGTCTTGTTGCCTACTAACGTCGCACAGTGACAACAGAAGTGAGAAAAATGACTAATACAAAAGACTCGATTGTCAAAAGCAATCTGACATTCGAGGCACCTACAGGGGCGACTGGCTACCAGCGTTTACACTTAGTACTTTTGACACGATCACTTAAGGACAATTCTACCTGAACTCGTCCGTAATTTCACGCAAAATTACGCGAAAAGTACACAAATTTTTGAAAAGTTGTACATGACCTTATTTCAAAATATATATTTAAGGAGTAGATTTCATTAAATGAAAAAAAATTCTTCATAATTGTAGTAGAAGGAAGTCGCAGAAAAAACTTTGAATTTTTGCAATTTTCAAAAAATTAAAAGTTTTCAGCGAAAATGAAACCTACACCAATCTCTTAAGCGTCCTCCTTCACACTATCTAACAACAAAATTTAATCAAAAACAATGACGCCATTTCTTTGAAAATTTAGAAAATGTCCCAGGGGCTTCATGTAAAGAACCCCACCTAAAAAATTGCAATATCGGTTTCAAATTCAAGGAGCAACGACATGAAGCAGATCGATTGGGGAATATTAATTTTGGAGAAAATCGGCTGAGCGGTTTAGCCTCTAGTGTTGTTCACAGTCGGACAGACGCAGACACCTTTTGCCGTCGTTCGATTTTTCGGTATCAAGAATCCACAAAACATGGATCCTGGTTACACCACGTTTTGGAGGAGATTTTTTATACATTTAAAAACGATGGTGCCATTTGTTTACATTTTGAAAATGTCCCAGGGGCTTCATGTAAAGTACCCCCAAAATTAAAATATCGGTTTCAAATTCAAGAGGCCGCATCATCAACCATATGGATTGGGGAATATCAATTTTGGAGAAAATCGTCTGAACAGTACAGCCGGTAGCGTTGTTCACAGACGGACAGACGTTTTACCGTCAATTGATTTTCGCTATCAAGGACACACAAAACATGTATTCTGGCTACACCATGTGGTAGAGAATGTTTTTTCTTTTGACAACTGAATTTGTCCACTTTTTCGTTACTAGGGCACGGCAATAAGACTTTTTCTGCCGAAAATTCGTCGTTTATCGCGGAGCATTACGTAACAATTCCGTAGCGGGAAAGTAAAAACACCCATTTTAGAATCACGCACTTATTATAACAATTGTCAATCGAGTCAGAATTTAAAAAGCAGAACGTTTAGCAAAGAGAGAAATAGCCAATCTAATATAAAAACAAACCAAACAGCGTAGGAACGTCCTTGATGTCGCAGCCAGGGCTTTGTCGAGTCCCAGGTTGAGGAAGGGCGCGAGGACGCGTGGGTGGCGGGCCGGCGCGGCGCCTCGTTCCGATAACGCCAGCGGTAGCAGCGGGTTGTCACAGGGGGCGGGGCGGGGGCCAGGGTGGGGGCTTTGATGGTGCGAGGGCCGTGGCGGTGGAGGGGGAGGGGGAGTGGCGCCGGTGGTGCACCGCAGGCGCCGCGCAGAGCTGCCCGGCTGCCGCAGCGCGTCGCGTTAAAGCGGTTACCGTAAAGTCCGGGTGCCCGCCCGCCCACCCGCCGTGCTATGTCGCGCCGCGCCGCACCACGCCACACCAGGCGAACCCACGCCAGGCCACGCCACGCCACCCCACACCGCGTAACGCAAACGACCACGGGCGCCGTCGCTAGACGTTGCACCCCCCTCCCCTGCTGTCGCCGCTCTGTTGCAGCCTCCCTGTCACCGTCTTCCGACCTCCACCCCGCTGTCTGCGCACTGTTGCAGCCCCACCCTCTCCCGCTGTCTCTGCCGCCCACCGCCGGCGCTGCCCAGTTGCAGTATCCGTTGTCTCACCCTGACCTTTCTGCAATTTTCTCTAATCAGTTCTAGATACCGGTGTAGTATCTTAAAGAACGGACCACGGACTTCGATCTTTCCTTCCTCTACCTGTGCCTAGATCAGGGTCCATAGCTATTTCACTCCCTGGAACGCGTGTTGGATTTGGCTCTCGGTAGCGGCGATGCGAGAACGCTATGACAAATTTTGGCTACACCTGCCGCAGAACATTCCTCGTGTCTATCCATTTTAACTTGTTGGCTCCCACTCCAATGCCATCCAAGGTATGTGACTTTTATTGTTTCGCGCGGTAGTCAATAACTTCCCACTTAATGTTCCTCTAAACTTGTCTGCACTCCTGTACTCGTAGTGGTCCTCGCTGAGGCGAATTTCATTAATTTAACACTCTGCCCAGCTATACAGTACGACAGGCGTTCATATTTTTTAAGTTAACTGAAGTTAATTCAGTGTGTCTTCTGATGAGCGCCCCCAATGTACGTGACATTTTTATCCCACACTCGCAAACCCCTCTTGGAATGTCATCGTTCCCACCATCGCTCCTGCCCGGTGCCCTTGTTGCGGATGGGTGCTCTTCAGTCTTGATGCTCTGATCTTGTTCCATTTTCAGGGCTAAATAGAGAGCAATTCATCAACCCCAAAATCGAATTCAGTGGCTCTCTGGAGGAGAATTCTAGCGGCCGGCTGCTCTGATCGGTAGTTTTCCGGGGTTTCTCCGATCAACACCAGGCGAATGCCGGACCAGTACCCTAACAATCGGGCCACGGACCGCGCGCGATCATTCCTTCTTCTTCTTCTTCTTCTTCTTCTTCTTCTTCTTCATAGTCCTATCCTCACCCCTTGCACGCTCACACGCACTACACTACCACATATGCCGGGAGACCGGTCGGGAGCTGAGGACTTTTCCCGCTGGTGGGAGAGTCCTGGTTAGGAAGAAACCCGACGGTACGTCGTCGCCGGATCTCGCCATCCAGTGGGGGAAGATCACAGCCACCTCCCGATGAAAAACGTACACTACACTTACGGGAAGAACGAGCTCAGTAGTTGACGCGCCCGGAATCACTACTAATCAATCAATCCTAGAAGACTCATGCGCCCCGATCTCCAGTCTCCAGCAGCTCCGAAACCAACGCGGATAGCTGCATCCGGGCTATGACTGTAAGGCCATCGGGAGCAAAAGTTTTTTTTAAGGTGGTGTTTACACTAGGTGTAGACTAGGATAGAGAGAGATTTTAAAAGTCAATTATAAAAAATCTACATGTGAAATGTGAGTGACGAAAATTAAAGATATAAATTGGGCAATGTCGTCTATCCGTTAATTCCATCTATCTATCGTCTAAGCCGTCACCGTCTATCCGTGAACCCCGATCAGGCCAATGCCTTACCTACACACAAAAGTTTCACTAAAACAGATATTACTTGCTCAATCTGCCTGAATTTGAAACGGTTTTATTAATTTAACTTTACAAGAAGACACTTGGACATTTTCAAAATTACCTAAAAAATAAATCCACGTTTTTCCTTTTATAATGTTAACCGTAAAAGGGCAAAAATATAATTAATTGTAAAAGTATCGAATAGGAAAACCAGATGTCAATTAAAAATTACGATAGAAACTGAGAGAAACTATTAATTTGAGATGTAGTTCAATTAACATAAAATTACTTAGTAGATCCGACTAGGAAAAAGTAATTATTTGAAGAGTATTAAAGAAAAACAATAGAAAGTGATGTTTTGCTTAATGTTAATGGGAGATAGAACCACGGGGAATAAAGAAGCACAAGAAGACGTTCGCTCTTTTTCTGAAACGAATTCGGCAAATTGCTTCTGTTGGTAGATTGTGATAAATATAGGTTTCAAGTTCTGCGAGTTCGTTCACAGAACAAAAATAAGATATCAGGAAGAACGTTTTTAGAAAAACACACAGTCTTGAAATTAACTCTGTTTTCAAAACATCTTCCAAAGGTAATGTTCTCCAGACTTGTCTTTTATACGTAAAACTCCATTCGGATTTTTTCCATGAAATGAAATTACTTACAGAATTAAATTATCTTTGTTATTTTCCTTGTTTCTGATTTATTTACATTAGTGGTATGCATCCATTGAGCGTCGGTGCATTAACAAGCCTAGAGTCTGGGGAAAATGCTGTCATATTGGAGTGTGCGTACGTTTTATACGTCATTACTATTACTAATACTCGTATATGGGAGAGTAAAGCATATTAAACCTTCTCTTAAGCTTATTGCTTCACTGCAAAGAAATTGATGACTGTGAGTTTGAGAGATAAGGGGTTAAATATATACAAAATATGTGCTACCAATTTATGCTACTTACTTATACAAGAAATAATGCTATTTATTTTTGGACAGACCCTAGTTAATCGGAAATTCAATAAAAGAACCAAATACAGATTCTAATCTTCTTCACTGTCTTAAAAGCTTCAGCAGATTATTTTGGGCAATCTTCCACACAAGGAAAATACGAAAGAAAACGCACTTATAAGGAAAACTAACCGAAGGAACAGCAATATACTGACGGAAAGAAGTTACGAAAAGGCAAAGACAACGTTAAGTACTCAAACGACTACTTAGGGAAAAGCGCTCTGGTTGAGTAAAACGTACAAAGCAGTACACTGAAGAGGTCGGACGACCCTGGGGAAGTGGAGGTGGGGGACGGGAGGTTGAGTAAGCGAGAGTGCGCCGGGCAAAGACGACAGATATGGAGACGGACAGCATTAAGGTGGCGAGGCGATATACCCAGACGGCTGGAAGGGGGGTTCGTTGTGACATATTTCCTAACAAGGTACGGCTCGTTTAACGGTACCTGCGGCAAACGCCAAATTTGCATACTTGGCCACGTGGAAGCGGCGGGCGTGTGTTTTTCTCGTTTCCCAGCGCAGGCATACGTGCAGCAGGCGGTGCATGGAGGCCGATGCGGGTCTGCCGTGCATCGCCATAAGGCGCCCGCTTTCAGGGCCCTCTGAACGCTTCGCTAGATGCGGTCTCCTAGCAAGGCACACGAGATATCCGTAAGATGGCGCGAGAGATGCAGATAGGGATCACGGAAACCTGAGAAGGTCATGATCTCACTCACATAGTAAGGGTTCGATCAAAGTTTGTGAGAGCCAACTTGATGCGAGGAAAGTTCAAATCGATTACCGTTTTCAAAAACAGATACGACTGCAACGTTGCAAGTGAGAATTATGTAAATTGCGTAGGTTGATCTTAGCTATCTCGGGCGTTGTACACGGTAGGTAAGAACAATCAATAATTGATGTTAGCCAAGCACTTCAATACTTCTGTTCTGCATTCGTTGTAAGTCAATGGAAAAACTCGTGTATATTTCTTGAGGTTTAAGAGAAAACTCCTCAGTGTCAGTCTTCATGGAATGCACTTTCAGAAAGCTGGATGTTCTGCAGCTATACCGATTCATAAATATGGGATATGCAATTGCTGTTGAATTTTTAATAGAGAAAAAAATAGACAGGAGAAGCAGTAATCCCGAAAAATATTTATTTAAACATCATCACTTAAATAGATCAACTTGTATGCAAGATGTGTAGATGCAATATACCTAATTCCTGGTGACCTTAACTCTTCAATATGGTAGTACAGCAAATATCTACGACGAGCCAAAGTAAGAGTATATCAATACATCAGTCACTATTAAGACAAATATGCAAACAGGTTTACGCAAGAAAAAAAGAGATAAAAAGCCCCAATACTAACAACGGGAGATCGGAAATGAGAGAACTAAAGAACATTACCAGCCACACTCTAATAGTGAATTTTATTGTCTGTATGACAGCTCATTGTTATTTCGTTCGGGATCCCCCTCTGGCTAAAATAATTTACAAGTATATCGATTGACAATAGATACTGACAGGTTGCAAACAAATGAATAACATTAGATAATACCAGAATATCAGTTTGTTTGGCCAGTGAGAGACAACATACTCATTGGGAAGAGAAAATTATAAATTAAAAAAAAATATAATTTCAAAAGTATCCAATCGCCACGTACAGAAAAACTACATTAACAAAAGAAAACGATGGTGAGATGGTAAGCATAACATGAAACAAACTGGAGGTGGAGAGAAAAGTTGGCATATCGAAGCAAGTATGCAAATAAACCTCATAAAATCTTGGCAAAAGATAAATTACTTTGCTTACTTTCAAAGAAACAGGAAAGAAGATTAGAAAGAAGAGAAGAAATAAGCCAAGAAAAATGGCAAGAAAGAATAAAAAGAGAAAACAAGAAAAGATGTTTTTGTAGTTTATGCGCCTTAAAATAAAAATAATGAAAAAAAAGACGCAAAAGAAGATACACGTTAGCAATCTGCAATTTGTTGTAACACGTTCGCACAAGTTCAAGAACAGCCTACGTCGAAAGCACCACCGACCGCAGAGTTCTCCGCAGCCGTCACGACCTCTGACAGTGGATTTGCAGGCGGGCGGCGCGGCGCAGCGTAACGCTGCATGTCGAGTCTCATAGCAACGCTCGGCGCCGATGACAGCTTGAACGATGGGCGCGCGCTTAAAAAATTGAAGCCAACCGCCCACGAAGCTCGCATGGAAATTGAGACGTAAAAGGATGCTCAAGAGTTTTCGCTTGCTCGTGCTACCACGCGTCAGTGGGATCACGAGAAACATTTCGGGAAGAAATTCTTCTTTACACTTTCGACTCTGGGAACAGTTTGTGTGGTCAAAACAGACTCCAATGACAACGTGAATACTCGAGAGTATGTATCATTTTTCTCTTATTGCTCGCAACTATAATCATAGGCCTTGTTTTAAAAATTCCGATTCCCTGCAATCGAATTTTACTACAAATATAAATATTTGTGGAAGAAAAATGTGTGTTACGGCGCAAGTCCTAAATATGACTAATTCATGAATTAGCCAGGTAATTCACACAAGGGCGTTTAGATAAGTCTGGATAAATGGCGATGAATAGATCATTTTAGTCACCAATCGGCGTATTTGTTTAGTTAGTCATAAATCGCTGCCTAAAGTACGGTGATCGATTGAGTTTCAGGCGTCTTGTGTGCTCGCGGGAAACAATCCTAGCCGGCTCATTTCGAGTAATTTACACTATCTCCCTACAGACCGAAATAGGCATCGAAGCTGTCTCTACTCCAAGAAGAGTTGCCCTAAAGAGTACGAACATTCTTTCAATTCAGACGGCTTAGAAAGCTTGTACATTTGCAAGCTCCTATTTTACGTTACACCGTTTGATTCTTATGTATTTATATTAGAAGAGAAATTCAGGCGTTGTTTTGTCGTATTTGTTTACTTCAGCAGAAAGCTTTTCGGCCGCATTGCGGCCATCCTCAGTGCTACAAACAATAATTTTACTACTACTAATAATAACATTAATAAACTAAATACATTTTTAGAGTAGGATATTATTATGAATCAAATTAGAGTTTAAGTAAAATAAAGAAATTCTAATTTTATTCGTAATAATATCCTACTCTAAAATGTATTTAGCATATTAATATTATTATTATTACTATTATTACATTATTATTACTATTACTATTATTATTATTACTACTATTATTACATTATTATTACTATTACTATTCTTATTATTATTACTACTACTACTATTATTATTATATTATCATTATTATTTGTAGCACTGAAGATGGCCGCAATGCGGACGAAAAATCAATCTGCTGAAATAAAAAAATACGACAAAACAACGCCTCAATTTCTCGTCGATGATGCAAATGTGAACTCCACACCAATTCCTACCATTATTTATTTTAGATTATAACTTTGTAGTCAAATTATCCTATAAAAGGGGAGTATCCCATTAGTACCATCGTATGTCCTACACATAATACGACGAAACAATAATTATCTTACGGGAAGGCAAAGCAGACGTTAAACCATTTTCATTCCGAGTGACCCAAGAATAAATCAAACTTAGTTCCTGAAGCCACTGAGCAGCTGGAATGGTTCAGGGCATTGAATGATGTCACTATTAATACTTCTGACTGTAAGGGCGGGTTCGAGTCCCGACGTTGGCAGGATTTTCGACATTAGCTAGATACCTATGCCGATTTTCAGTAGCTTTCTGGAGAAGAATTCTATCGGCCGGGTGTTCTGATCGGTAGTTTTCGTTTCTCCGATCAATACCAGGCGAATGATTTCTTTTCTCTTCTCATTCCTCACATTCTCCTATCCTCACATATTACCACTTACACTTATATTTACATTCATTACATTACCACGCATGTCGGAAGACCAGTCATGAGCTTAAGCGTGTCCTGGTTGTGACAGTGCCCAGTTGGTGGGAGATACCTGGGTTTCAGTAACCGAGGTTTCGGTAACCAGGGTTTCGATTTTTGAGTAATTGAGGTTTGTTTGCGATTTTCCATTGTACTAAAAACACATGAAACCCTGTCGCTGTCGCCGTTCCAAGGAAAAGGAAGAACTCCGTCGGCGGAAAGGAATTTGTGACAACACACGAAGAGAAAGGATTCCCGACGCGAAACGGGGTGGTGCGCCGGGGAGCGGCGTTCGCCGAATTCTTCCGGTGACGGCGATGCCGTCGACTTCCGCTCTGCGGCCCTACGGCCCCGCAGCCCCGCGCCCGGCGGGTGCCCCGTCGGTCGGATGGACGGAAGGGCGGAAAGAGTAAACTTTTCCGCGTTGCAACAACTCGGGCACTTAACTGACAGACACTCCGAATGCGAGGCTTACGAGCGCGTGACTGCATCCACTCGTAGGCGGTTCGGTGGCCACTCCTTCCTTGTGTTTAGTGTTGGCTCGCGTAATGAGTAAACATGCAGGCGGATTCGGTGAATCATTTTGGGAGAGGGGCGTGGAGCAAATTTTTCGGGATAGTAAAATGTGAAGTTTCTTCTCTATGAAACACTTTACTAATCATGTTGTCTCTGAGAAAAGTTTAATTATTTTGAAATTCTTCTTTATCTATAACTAGCAGTAACTAGCCATAAATGATGGCACAAAATTGAACTCTCTCATTAAAAATGAATAAAAATTCAATATTCACATTTCTTCAAAACCAAATGCATCACAATTTGTTCTTCTTGCACTTTAAGATTGCTTTTATTATAAATTTTCCCCATCAATTTCACTCTCTTTAACAAAAACATTTTTTTCATTTGAAGAGGGCTACGTGAAGTTGATCATGGACGAAGAAGCATTCTTCTAAAAGCACCACCTCTTTCTAAAGTTTGTCTCCTTTTTATGTTGATGGTGAAAATGAAGCCATTTATTGAAACTTTGAATGATGTATTGCTTCCTTGTAACAACCGTTCTTAAACATTTTGCCTAAAATTTCATCCTTATCGAAATTCAAAGAATTTCAAAAGTGTCCCCGAATATTCATTGACACTCCTGACTCTGTCTTATATTCTCAGTGTTATTACCATTAAATGCGTCGTTTTCTGTAGTTAATTAACGCAATGCAATTAGAGATTTTCGACCTCATACACTTGTACTACAATTGATTTAATTTTTAAACGGTAATTTTAATGAATATTATTTGAATTTCTCATTCGAAAATGGTAACGATTTCATTATTTTTTACAATTTTAAATATCGGCGGATTCAGGTTCTTTAGGGCTAGTTAAGTAAGTAATTAAGTCTCTGAGCCAACCATTATAATAGATTGAAGACATACCTAAGTAAATGACTTCGGTACTTTTAACAAATAATGTTGACAGAATTCATATGCAGGCAATATTTTTATTATTTTAATCATTTGTTTACTTTCATCTTGTATCACTTGTCATGCAGCGAGAAAGTTTCAAAGCGTATTGCGATGATAGTTGTTATTTTGTCAGTTATTTTATTAATTGTCCTGTTAAATTAAAGCTCGTAAATATTTATGTCCTTTGGTGTATATTTTGTCTCCATATAAATACATATCTCTAAGAAAACATAATCGCATATACACTGTGAAATAATCTGCACTGATAATTAATTTTCAAAAATTATTTCTATCCGATAAGTCGAAATGCCTTACAGTTTTTAATTTTATTACATAACTGATTTTTCTTTCGCAAGTTCATATATCACTTTTAAATTTTAAATTTATTTAGTACGTAGGTGTTTGATGTAAATTGGGGAAAGAAGAATACATAGATTCATGGAAATTTTCGAAGTTTCTTTATGTAGTATTGTTTTATGGAGTAACAAAGATATCTTAGGGGAATCTCGGTTTTATTCTGTTTGAGAAATTTCCTTATTGACTGTACCAAAGTAGGCAGTACTTGGTTAGGATGGCAAGAGAGTTTACCGTTTTGAAAATAATTTAATCAGATGAACTGTACTTTGGGGTATTTGTAGTTCATGTTGTATTTGACTATCAAGTATAAACCAAGTCTGTGTGGAATGAATTATTTGTAGTTTGGACTATTAGCAAGTACATGAATAAAACATTTTTATCTCAATTTCGTGAGTTGTATTATTTTCAAATTATGTATTACCAGGGTTGATCAGTATTTAAATACATTTTGTATTTGAAATCTGTACTTTTGGGTTTTTGTACATGCATTTTAGAGATGTATTTAAATACATAAAGTAGGTTATTTAAAAAAAGAAATACTTAAATTTATGCAAATCCAGACGACGAAGATAGTGTAGAACAAGGTTAGTTTCTTTGTTAGATTCCGCTACTGAATGCACCTCAATGAAACAAAAATAAAAGCTAATTTCAGCTGTTGAATTTGAGTTCTCTTCATTTTTATGATAAATCTAAATCATCAAAAATGCTGGACGATTATCCGGCAATAAAAAATGCGTTTATTCGTTATAACACTAGTTTATGTTCATTCATGCCAGTTGAATGACTTTTCTTTTGCAGGTTTTTTACATTCACCAACTAGAGGTTTACTGTCTGATGATTTGTTTAAAAAATTAGTCGTTTTAAAAGGAAATTCCATTTCTTTGTGTTAGACATATTTTTGATATCATTTTATATTTATGAATATTGTTACAATACATTACAGTATCACTACAGTTCAGAAATTTGTATGACTGTCAATTACTAATTTACTGTAATTGACAATTACAATATATTGTTGCAGTAAAAAATATTCGGTACAAAATTATGATACATTTAGCGTATTTTGAATATTTGAAGTATTTTAAATCCGTATGCATTTAGCACATCAAATCTTAATATATTTTTGTGTATGTATTTAAATATTTATTTATGAAGTATTTTCGAGTAGTATTTAAACACCAATTTAAAGTATTTTGCCCAACCTATGTATTACATATGTATGTATTACAATTCCTAACTGTGAATCATTTTATTCATTTTCACGAAATATAATTCCGGCTTACCAACGCCATAAAGCTAAATGCATACTAAATGCATTCTATTATAATCTACACTCCCTCTGCGTTCTCAGATTCGTCCCACGATCGTGGTCTCTACCAGGCGGCTGTCGCACTGCGCGACCCCAATTTCCCGCGCAATGGGATATATCTAATCGGAATAAAGAGCCAGAAGATGCCATCTTGGAAGGACCTCCTCCCCTCATCGGGAACAGGGGGCATGGCCGGCGCGGTGATCACATACTACGCCATACGGCCGCGCATTCACAGAATCCCCGGCCAATCCCTCCCCCTGTGTCGACGGCCGCCCGCCGCGCCGCGGTCGGTGGATGGGCGGCGCGGGCAGGCGGGCTGGCGGTGGTTCTTTGCGGCCGCGGGGGATTCTGCAACTTGAGCGGCGGCGGCGCGGTGACAGGCGGCCGATTTCCATGACAATGGGCGCCGCTGTCCTCATTAGAAGCGCTGCCTAACGAGTGCCCGCGTAACGACGTGCGTCCCCTCCCCCCCCCCCCCCCTCCCCTCCCCTCCCCTCCCCCCCTCCCCTAAGCGCTGGCCGGTAGTGCATCCTGCAGGACCCTCGTGGGTGGCGGAACGAATGAACGGCGGAAGGCTCCGCTCGCGCGGTTAGGTGTCGTTATTGCTCGCCATTGAAAAGTGCGTGTCTGCGCGGGCCGCCCATTACGGGACGAGGCAAATGGCCCGTATGTGCCTCGGCGTCGCTCACGCATTAGAGAGGGTGGCGTGCTGTATGGATTTGTAGGTCGACAAAGGCTGGCCTACTCAGCCGTATTTGTTCGGGTTCACGTAGATTTTATTTATTTATGTCGGTGGAGACATTATGGATCTACCCTGTTTGGTAGTGTTCCACCAACGTGGAGCAGCAACTAATTGGTGGAAGTTTGGGGATCTATTTTCCTCTGGACGGTATTAAAAAAGAGTACAATACGCTAATATTTCTTCAAATGAATGTCTTGAAGGACTAGTGGACATTGAAAATATATTAATATGTCATCATATAATCGTATTGGAAAGTGTATATTCTATCAAGATTTACTTAAAGTCGCGTATTTACATGAAGTCTGTAATTATGAAAATACGTAATTACCAATAAAAGCTCTGTTTATCCGTTAATACATTCGCATCGTCTTTAAGAAGCACAAACCAACACTTCCTTGAATTACAATGACAATATTCACAAAATGTGTTGATAAAAATAGTGATACATAATAAAAAGGTATATAAATGTAGAAATACAATTACATTAAAGTGATGTATAATTTGGGTTTAAAAATGTATTTGTGATTATGAAAACCTAAAATATTTTATATTTATTTCTTACTAGAATGTATCCTTACTTACGAGAAAAAAATTAATTATATTACAATTATTTGATTTAGTTTTCCAAATTTCCCATTATTGGATTTTTTATAATTAAAAAATATGTATTTCATCATAACCCAATATTCTATTAACTCACGCAATATGAGATGGAATGCATTATAACAGGGTTTACAAAAAGCGGGAAATTACATTAATTTGTGAACATGAGTCGATAAATGGTTAAGTGCTCAATGCTACTATAACATTTAATTTCACGAACAGAGTCAATATTTTCAAATCTCTTCTAAGAATAAATAAAAATTACAAAATTAAATCATTATTCTAAAGGTGGCAATGGTTAAAGAACATAAAAACTGTTTGAAGTTTATTCCGATAAAAATAATGCATTGGATAATTTTGCAGTAATGTATGCGCATGAAACCAATCACTACAAGCCACGAGTTTAAAAAACAACGTACTATACGTTTCACATCTATAATATAACTTACGACAGAATCACTTCAACCTTACAGTTATTCTGAAACTAAACTATGCATTTTACGTAGTTCTTACGATATATCACTGCATCCTGGAATGAGTGATTGGGTACTGAATTCATGAATATAGCAAAATCACTTGCAGTGACAGGCAGAAATAAGATTTCTGATCATGGTTCATCAATTCATTTCGACTTAACTGCAAAATATTAATTATAACGTAACCAACTAGGAAGAAGATGAGCAATATATTTATGAGATGATAATTATGGTATTTGAAACCTTTTTAAAGAAAGTGGAACATTATATGCATTTAGAACTCACTGATGTAATTGACACTCCATTTCTTAGGTCTTTGCCATGTTAATGGAATGCTATAGACCAAATATCGAATATTGCATTACCAAGTTATCTATTGTTTGAGCAGTTCAAAGGGGTGAAGATTTCGAAAAACATATTTTTCGTAAATTATCCTTAAAATTATTAGACTATGTTTCATCAAGAAATTAAACGATTAATTCAGTAACATCACCATCATCGAACAGTTTAAAACAATCTTTTTAATTAATATTTTTACAATTATTTTTAATTGATTATCACCTCCTCTCAAATTGTTTTCCACTTCACAATTAGTCGAATGTGAAAATGTATGTAAATATAATATTAATAGTGTATATATAATAATACAATAATAATAATATTAATAATAATAATATTAATAATAATAATAATAATAATAATAATAATAATAATAATAATAATAATAATAATAAAATGTATGTAAATATAGTAAGAAATCGGAATCAATGAATTTTACTACAATACAAAACGCATCACATTTTCAGTGTGGTCCATTTTAATTCAGAACAAATATAATTACTATAAAACTTATACATTTAATTAAGTTGATAATTAAGGGAAAATTTGCGAGGAAGTAATGGCATGATACTGACGTGTGTTGCATGCTACTGTCCAGAAGTACAAACACGATTTATTTCATCGAAGAAATCACCATTTCTATTTACTTTCGTTTTTCTAACGTTAGTTTTTTCAGACGGTCCGCAGTCCCAGACGTTCCAGACGAAAGCGCACTCTTAACTGTTATTAATTCTGGAATACCAGCATCTGCCCAACAGCACCAGGATATGGAAAAATTCTCTCGTCTTCAGTAGCTTTCATCCGATGATACATGGAAAGACCATAACAAGTGCCACTTTAAATAGTATATCCTCCTTCCAGACTATCTGGCTAGGGATGGCAGGGATCGATAGGCGAGCGTTGAAGAGCAAATGAGCAATAAAGAGCAACGTTGCATTAAGAGGAAAGGAAAACCAGCGATCCCCGAGAAAAACCTTCCGCGAACACGTCCTCAGTAGATATTTGCTGCCAAGTTCAACAGCCGTGTTCGGCGATCGGATGGAAATAAAGTTACGTGCTCCCCCGCGCGGGGGACGGAGCGGAACCCCGAGGTGGCCGACCGCCGCGCCGGGGGGTCCGCGGTCAGGGAGTGTTGGGGGTGGGAGGCGCAAGGGGGCGGAAGAGGGCGACGCGGACGCGGCCTAATCGGATTGGCCGCCGCCGCGGTCAGCGCCCGCCGAAGATGCGCCGAGGGCCCTCCTGAGCCGCGAGGGCTAATCGGAATTCAATACCCGCGGCGGAATCCCTATGAATCCCCGCCTGGAGGGGCCACCGACGCGCCGCGCCGCGCCGCGTGGCCTGCCACCGCACGGTGGCCGAAAGTGAGGTTCATGAGCGGGCAATCACAGGTGTGTGACTGCTGTCCCTAGACAGGACTGAAGGCCGAAGGCAGATATCCCAGCTGAAGCTCTCAATTACATCACAGAAAGTGAGGTTTCCAGCGGGCAATCATCCCAGCTGAAGCCCTCAGTTACATCACAGAAAGTGAGGTTATAATCGGGCATCATAGGTCTGTGATGGCTGTACCGCGAGGATTGAAGACTGAAAGCAGATGTCCCAGCTGAACCCCTCAGTTACTTCACAGAAAGTGAAGACAGGAACGGGCAATCACAGGACTGCTGTCCCAAGGCAGGACTGAAGGCCGAAGGCAGATATCCCAGCTGAAGCCCTCAGTTACATCACAGATATGTAAATCGTGTGGGATGTTTAAAACATCAACAAAAATTAGATTTCAAAATACTAAAACTAGCGACTGAGAGTGATGATGACGAAGGCTTCCCAACCAGAATCAAGTTAATTATCTGGCTGTCCGGGTGACGCCGCCGCGTCAAAGGCTGTGATGCCGCGTCAAAGGTTGTAATGTGAATCTTAACCATCCTTTACTGTATATCAAGCGCATGTTTCATTCGAGTTCAAGGCCCTGAGCACTGTGACCATCGCTCAGCACACCTAAAACCCTATTTTGTGTTCAGTAAGTACAAAGTGATGAAATAAGTAAATAAGTATTAAAAGTATTCCATCGAAAACGCAGGTCAGCGGGGGCTGTCATGAAGTATAGAACAGACTCGTACTTGATAGGATTGATTGATTGTTAGTGATTCCGGGCTCGTCAACTACTGAGGTCATTATCCCCGTAAGAATAGTGCATGTTTTTTCATCGGGAGGTGGCGGTGATCTCCCCCTACTGGATGACGAGATCCAGTGGCAACCTACAGTCGACTAACGGGGTTTTCCCTAACCAGGTATCTCCCACCAACGGGGCATCGCCCCTGCCGGAACAATTTCTAAGTCCCCGACCGGTCTCCCGGTATGTGTGGTGGTGTAGTGCATGTTAGTGTGTAAGGGGTGAGGATAGGGCAAGGAAGAGGAAGGAAAGATTGTGCGGGGTCCATGGCCGGTTTGTTAGGGTACTGCTCCGGCATTCGCCTGGTGTTGATCGGAGAAACCATGGAAAACTATCGATCAGAGCATTGGGCCGCTAGAATTCTCCTCCGGACAGCGACTGAATTTAACCTAGCTGAAAAGCTAGTATCGAAAATCCTGCCATTGTCGAGACTCGAAACTAGGTCCTCCAGGTCAGAGGCACTGCAGTGACATCAGTTGATGCACTGAGCCACCGCTCCCGGTCTCGGTAGGATCACTGACTGGCATCGTCATGGAAATGAGACGCCGACCACAGATCTCTTAAAGTGCAGCACACACACGTAGTGCAACCAGCTGAACCATTGCGATTACACTCCAAAAAGAAAGACCTGTAGAAAACTTATAACAGAATAGTTATTTATGCACCAAGGGCGTTATAAGGGTTCTAATGATCGAGTGGCGACAAGAAGCCCGAGGGGCTTTAGCTCGAGGGGTTTTTGTCGTCCGAGACCATTAGAACCAGTTAACGCCCGTGGTACAAACACGATTTTATATTGTATCTAATTTTAATTATTCTCATTTACTTTTTTACTAATTAACTAATTGTTAACTTGACTCGATTTGTCATTTCATATTTCCCCCCATAATTTCCGTCTTAAGAGAACAAGTAGCAACAATAAACTGTTTTCAAATTTCCTTCGTCACCACGATCCTCTCGATGCAGCTAAGTTATGCAGTGAATATTGAGCTCCGTATCGAAGGTCATAACAAGCAATAACGAATCAGTAAGAAATAAAAGTACTTTACAAGCCCGATACGGAAAAGTGAAATCTTGAACAATATTGTCATTGTAATAGTATTCAGACCTCTCATTAAAACATACACTACGATACTATTCTTTTCTACAAAAGTATTAATTTTTATAAAAAATAATATTGTAGTGTATGTTACAATTAAAGGCCAGAATACTACTGCAAGTAAACGAGATAATAGACATTAACATATTTCTTAATATTGTTGTCTCTCGTCCAGGAGTAATTTTCTAAAATAATGAATTTGTAGTTTTACGAAGTCTGAAAATGTCATTGAAATTTCAATATTTATCAACATCTGTACATGTTTTTTGTGGACAATAGGAGGAAATTAGCAGTATTAAAGCTCTCTACTGAAACTTAAAAACGAAATGCAGTCACATACAATTATAACTATTGAATATTATGAGTAAAGACGCATGTCAGACGAATGTTGAACATTGCACACATACTCGTATATACACACACACACACACACACACACACACACACACACACACACACACACACACACACACACACACACTAATCTTAGTATTAAAAAAAACTCAATCTTAATACTTAAAAATTCGCAAGAAACGTTAACTGATTTTAGTACTGCAAACCTGCAAAACGAAAGTTACCGTGGTAACAAATTGCATTCATTGTAGTAGGTCTCTATAATTTCGTAATAACTAATAAAGTCAAGAGCCTTCTAGCATTAATTTTAATATTTTATTAAAATTTAGTGATTATACTATAAAACCGGTTAAAGATAGCAAGTGATAACACATCTGTGACCGACTACTCTTCTTGTAAAGAAAAAAATTACAAAATTTGGTTGAGTAGAAAGTTCAAATTTCTTGCTAAATGACAACCCTTATTGTTTTCAAAATAGAGACTTGTTGAAATGCTCACACTAATCTAAGTCCCCTGACAACTTCGGTCGTAGTATCACTCAGGTCACTGTCTTTGCATTTGTAGCCTCTGTTAGAGGTATCTAAAAAATTAGTGAAAGAGTTTGAGGAACATCGCCCCGATCGCAGTACCTTGAATCTTGCATGTCACACCCCAAACAGAAGTTAGCCCACCTAGCATGTCCCGACAGGACGTAATTGAAGAATTGGTATGGATAAGCATGTAAGTGCCAAAGAGTAAACTTTTCAGAATTGGGGAAAGTTGCTCCTAGACTACAGAAAATATTTGTTTATTAATATTTTACATTCAAAGTACATAAGTTGCAATCTTCACTTTTAATGTCATTTACACAAAGGTTCTTGTAAACATTTTGAACTTTGGATCACCGATAAATCCTGTGTTGCCCTGCTCTCAACCTTATCAGAGGGATAAATTAAACGTTTTTGGTTTCATCATATTATTGTCCATACCTTCGCGAAATATGTAGCTTTAGATCACTATCATACCACAAAAGTCCAATTAACGCTTGTGTCAAATGCAAATTCACAGTAGCATTTGCATCCTTTTCATTGCCAACTGCAATGGCGTTCCTTCCTGCACTATCTTGCAAAAATACCGCACTCCCCACCTGAGTACTCTGAACACAATATTTTTCAGAGTCCATAGGCAACGGAACATAGATTGCTTCCCATGCAAAATCCCGCTTAGAGCAAATTTGGCTCTCACATCCTTTCCCCTGTCAACTCACCATTTTCGTTTGGGCAGGCCTTGTTCTGGAGGAGGTCCATTAAGTTGCCGTAATTGTCTCCCATCTGGGAGGAGCAACCGTCTCCCACGCTCTTGTTCAGCAAGTTTTTGTGTTAAAATTGTGGCTAAAATGTTTTTGGGAATAATGGATGGGAAACATTCTTTTGGATCTTCTGTAAGTGGCTCCTATGGTATAATTAATCATGAATAGTAAGAGAGGGATTTTGCTGCAATTCTTTTTACATTAATTAAGAAGGGCATCATTACAACGGTTATATGATGGTTCAATGAAACTAAGTATTAAAACTCACGCACTGAAAACCAATGAAGTGGAGTTGTTCTTGATGTTATTCCCATAAAGAGTAACTGGCGCTGAGAAACCCTAAGAAAATTGTACTTTGAGAAGTACTTTCTCCAAAGACGCCAATCACAGATACATAATGTTTATTTATTTACTTGTGTAAAAAATCAGTAATTAGTTCACAAACAAAACTTGCTCGAACCAATCCTGGAAAAACTAATGTTTTCAATTGGAGTCTCTTGTGTAATAACTAGTTCCTAAAGCTCATTGCTAGACTTCAACTTACCAATTTTCTTATTCTTTCATAAAAGACTCAAACACTATTGTTTTAGAAATATCGAAACCGAAAACTCTTCAAGCAAGAATAATAATGATGTTGGTTGAAAACCGTAATTTTTTCAAAATTGAAAAATGTTCAAAAATTTGTTAGGCGTCTTTCCACACCTACAATTATGATATTTTTTCTTAATGAAATGTGTTCTTCAAAAACCTTATGAAATAAGGTCATGTTGAATATATCGAAAATATTAGAATTTTTTAGTATCTTCAAACTTAGTCACCCGCTCCGAAAATCCTGCGTGCTTCGTGATCGTAATTTTAGAAATGTTTTCAGGCAGTTGGATGCTACATAACTTAGAATGTGTGTAGTATTTCATATTTCTTTGTTCGTTTCTTATATTGGAGCTTTGTTTATATGTTTACAAATTAATCTTTTAGAAATTATTAAAAACCTATTTGAAATAAATATGAAATAAAGA